>CABHPP010148301.1:0-40669 GCA_902168425.1 Peromyscus attwateri
ACACAAATAAAAAAATATATAAATAAATAAATAAATAAATAAAAATAAAAAATTTTAATGAAACAAGAAAAATGAGAAAGAACCCCTGAGAGTAGGAAGATCCAGGAAAGAAATGAGGCTGAGAAAGCCTACCCGGTGATCTTTTATGGATTTATAGAAAGGGCAAGATGAAGACTGAGGTACTTTGTTGAAACTGGACATTTTTTGAAAGTTTAAGAGCCAAGTCAGTGAAAATGCTGCATAACTCGTCCATTCAGGGGATGGGTCCTAACCATGGGACCTGACCATCAAGGGATCCATCATGAGCCCTACCTTATACTGTATCAGAGCAGCCAAACTCCTGCCTCAGAATTTGTACTTATTTATGGGTAATGTGATATCTCAATTCATGTATAAAATGTATAATGACTGAATCAAGGTAATTAACATTTCTTTCTCATTTCTTTGTGTTTGGAGCCTTCCAGCTCCTCCTGTTCATTATTCATAAAATGTAGATTGGACTGTTGTGACCCCTAGTCACCCCACCATATAGTACAATATGAGAACTGTTTGCTTCTACCTAAACCCATGTTTGCTACCTATTATCCAGCTTCTTAGGGTAAACGAGTCTGTAGACTCCACCACGATTTCATTTTCCTTGGCCTACCCTCAAGATGGTGCTGACCACTTAGAGGCCACTGCTGACTGTCTACTGTCACCCCTTAGCTCCCTGCCTGCCCCAGTCAAAAGGTGGAGTGCTGAGTTGAAATCCAGCAGGACAGAAAAAAAATCAGAAAAGCTTCCCCTACTCCTCATGTACTGGGTAGTCTTAACTATGGCGTAACAGAAAGATCAGCAAGGCCTGCTCCCAGCACAGATGGTAAGAGCACATTGTGTGTGTGTGTGTGTGTGTGTGTGTGTGTGTATGTGCGCGCGCACACGCCTCCACTTCTCTGAGTGTATGTGTGTATTCATGTATGTGTACATGTGTGTATATTTCTAAAGCAAGGACAATGGAGTAATTATTGTCTGATCTTTGCATTCTGCAAAGAAAGCAAGTGATTTTTGTTTCTCTTTATGGCTGGAGAAAGGGTTAAGGGCAGGCCTTTGACCTATTGCTTTGTGGGTGGCCCCAGTGTCCACTGTGACCCAAGGTTGGCCAAAAGAAAAGGGAATGAATACAAAGGTAGGGGTTTGTACTGAACCTAAGCTTCGACACCACCACCCCCCTCCCCCCAAAAAAAGAAGAGAAAAAGAAAGAAAAGAGAGCCCTGGAACATATTTCTTCCGCGGTTAATTAAGCACAGACAGGGAATTTATGGGTCAGTGTGTGGAAACCAAGCGGGCATTTTCCATTTTTTTCTTACCTATGGCCATGGCACCGGAATGTGGTGGGAGCTGGGATGTCCATAAATAGTCTGGCTCCAGCTTAACAGAGACAATTCCTTTCACAGGCACAGAGTTAGCATGTGCTAAAAATGACAATGCCATCCAGTGTCAATAGTTCCAGGGAGACCCTTCATTCCCAGTTACAGCAATGAAAGCACTGGTGGGTGGTCCCTGCCGCTGGTCGCCTCCATTATCATCTCATTGTGGCTGTGAGGCCCGGTGTACTTTGGAACTCTCTGGCATTTTAAAAGCCTTTCATGCATTCGAGTGGCTTGACATTCATATTTATATATCTTGCTTGCATGGCAGCCCAGCCTCTATTCTTGGGATCCCCATCCTTTGTGTCTCCCAGGTCATACCCCATTTAAGGGAGAATTGTAATATACCCTGAGAACATCAAGCCGTCATAATTCAGCTCTGTGATCCAGAGTCCTCCTGGGGTTTCACACTCTGACTCTTGATTCAAAGTCAAAGTGTGGCCTAGAGTAAACTCCTTGAGTTGAAATAATTTTGAGCTTAACCTTAGAAAGGGGGGTTTCCTGTGGAAATAAAGAAAATTTTGTAGCTATTGAGGGAAATGCACTATCGGTAGTGCATTAAAAGCAAGAGTGGCTTGTCTGTATCAGAAGGCTGGGCATCACACCACACTCCTTTACATTTGGTGGGTTGTGAATTCTGCTTAGCTTCAACCCCACACCTTCATCCCACCAGAGCCCCGGGATTGCGCTTTTGCATTCTGTCCTTACTTCGAGGAGGACTTTCAGCCGTGACCAGGCCAGCATTCCCACAGCCGCCATAATAAAGAGCAGCATTCACAGAGTCGTCTAGAAGACTCTCCACTGTTTGGTCCTGCCGGCCTTCTCTTCCTTCAGATGGGCACACCCTCTGTTTTCTGTAGCCAGGTGCCTGAGAGGGCCTGGCTTATCTGGACCACACCTCAGTTGCTCTTTGTCTTCCATTTCTTTGGGCTTCTATTCCTCCTTGAAATCTGGAGATGTGAAAGTCCCCTCCCTTCCAAAGCGTTTCCTTTTGGAGGTCTCTGAGGTTGAATTAGATACCCTGCCCTTATCCCAACATGGTCCTTCCTATACCTCACAGCCCCTGGGACTTCTACTGTGGACTCCCTGGCCTGCATTTCCCATGGTCCACCAGCCCCTTGAGAGCAGGAAGTATCTATTCTTTCTCTGGCTCTTTAGAGACCCCACAAGGCTGGTCTGTAGAGAATGAGCAAGTGGTTGGAGATCAAATGAACGCCAGTAGATCATCCTTGAAGGAATCCTTCCAGGTGATTGTATATGTCAAGAGTCTCAACCCAACAGAGTAATAAATAGCTTTTCATCAGCCCTTGGAAGGATGTGAAGAGCAAATGACATTGTAGCCAGGAAGCTCTGAGACATGGAACGACCTAGCCCTTGTGAAGTGACAGAGATCGGGCACAGTGCTGTTTCCAATTGCCCATGGCCTGGCATGCTGGCTACTGTTTGCCTGGGCATGGGTTTGCTTGCTTGCTTGCTTGCTTTTATAGTTCATTTACCATTTCCCTTGTACAAAGATGAGTGGTGGCATTAGAATCCTTCCTTCTTCCAAGGCCACCAAGGGTCCCAAGGAGAATTTTATACCAAACAGTAGAACAAGAGAGTCCCAGGAATCAGGGAGATGATGGGTACATTCATGGCTTACCCTTGAAATAGAACCCCCAGCACTCGTGGTGGCATTATCCCCACCACCATCACCCTTCATGGTAGTGCTTTAATTGGCTACTTATTAAATATGAAATGCTCTTGTCCAGCCTCCGAGTGAAGCCTGAGAGTTGGCAGGTGAAATATTCTGACAAGAGAGGACAGAGTGGATGGATTTTGTGATGCTCAGATGAGCAGTTCCTGTGTCTTCCCCACATGCTTCCTGGGGTACCAGGTACAACAGGCTGCCAGCCTCTCCCTGGTCTTTGGGTGGCCTTTAAGGGTTACATGGATGCTTGCAAGATTATTCTAATGAATTCCCACCGTTTATTTCAAGCACTTACTGTAGGTGGCTTGGGGAATTTTAAGTAACATGTAAACTATAGACAGACCACCTGCCTCTGTGCACCACATACACCCAGCCCTGGTTTCACATTCACACAAGATGGGATAAAGTATAGTTCTCAAGTAGTTACCAGCTACTCAACAAGGCTATGGGAACACTGGAAACCACTTGTCGGGGCGGGGCCTCTTCATACTGTGACCTGACCATCAGAATGTGTCCTAGACTTATTCTTGTCATAGACGGCTTCACCTGAAGACCCTTCCTGAGACACCTTTTGAAGGATTCAACAATGGAGCATGAAAAAACATGGTAGACGATTTAAAGCCTAACAGTGTAAAATATTAAATTTCTTCTCAAGTCCAATTGTCCTCTTGCGGTACTGTTCAGCAAGTTCCGACTCACTTCCCTTCTGGGATAGAATTTCCTCCATGTGAACTCCTAATGCAGCGAGATTCTTCGAATGCCTTTGCTGCTACCCACTTTCCTTTAATTTGACTGCCTTGGTGTTTTCAGGCTTTGTTGAAGGTGCTTTAACCACACAACACCATCTTCATAGCTCTTGGCACTACCTAAAATGGCCTCAGTGCTGGACTGGTCCCTGGGGGCCAGCACCTACCATAGATGTGATCTGTGCCTTAGGAGTTCCGTCTTCAGAGTACTTCCTCAGATCCTATTCCTGTACCCCAGGTAGACCTGGATGCACCCCCTCCAAACCAGTGAGGGCAATCCATGACCCCTAGAGTTAGCCCAACAAAAGCTTCACTTTGGACTAGAAGTGAGCCACATTTAAAGGTCTCACAAGGCTCTCCCCAGACCCATCATGTACTTTGATCAAGTGCTGGCACATGGTGAATGCTTGGTGAAACCTTAGAGTCACTAAACCCTCTCAAAGTGATTGTCACTCTGCTCCAGACACCTGTTCTGGATAATTAATCAACATGAACCATGAGAAAGAGAAGTCGTGTCTACATTGGTAGGTCAATGATCTTTTACCATTTCACCTTGAGGAGCACACTGTCACACATACACACACACACATGTATGTATGTATGTATGTATGTATAGACATAAATGTATGTATGCACTCACATTTCTCTGAGTATGACTACTTTTGGTGATGATGAACACGTGGAAGGAGGCATATTTATCTTTATTTGACATAGTTCCATGGCTGGTGGACAGAAATATCATCTGAGACTGAGGCCATGGGATGTTGCAATTTTCTAATCTGATAGAGACAAGGAGCACATGTAGAAAACAAGCATGATGACCTCAAGTTTTTCTGTGTGCCCTGAGAGATAAATTGAGCATTTAAGAGGAGAGGCTGTGGGCTGGGGTGGACACAGGGCACTGCTTGACAAGGGAGTCTGTGAGGAGGTGCCATGTGAGCTGAGGCCTGAAGGAGAGTAGGAGGCACACACAGACCTGAGGGAAGGATGCTTTGTACCATCTGGGCAGTAGGTGCAATGGTCTTAAGATGGGAATGAGTGTGCCTGAAAGGACAGAAAGGCTGGGGGATACAGAGAAACAGGAGAGGGGACGGCAGGATCAGATCAGGGCAGCCATTTTGGATTCAATTTGAAGTCTAATTAAAAGACAGCGCAGAGTGTAAGGCATGGGAGTGACGTAACCTGATTTATGCTTCAGGGAAATCTGCCATCTGCCCTGTGCAAGATGAACAATAGGAGGCATGGTGGAGGCAAGGAGGCAGAGCAGCAGCAGCAGTTTGGATGATGAGTGCTGATACTCTGGCTACAGGGGTTGTAGTACTGGGATGAGGTCATGTGGGGGGTGTATTTTGAAAGCAGGATTGATAGGACTTATGTGTGGGCTGGATGGGGAGTTTGAGTGAAGGAGAAGAATGAGAAATGACCCCAAGGCTCTTAGTTGGAGCAGTTGGGTGGGTGGCTGTGACGTAGACTGAGATGCCGCGAAAGCTCTGTTATATTGAGAAAGAAAACAACAACAACAACAAAAAAAACAAGGTTCAGTGTTGACACAGCCAAGTGTAAGGAGCCTGTCAGTCATCTAAGAGAGGGTCATGTGTGTTAACTTGAGCTCAAGAAATATCAGAGCTACATAAGTCAGTGTGATGGTTGGAGGAATAAATGTGTCCTGAATCTGTGGGAATGGGTGAGAGCACCTTGGGAGAATATAAGTGGCCAGAAAGTGAAGAGCAGAGTCCAGAGTCAGAGGAACACAGCCTAGAGTGAAGCAGAACAGCCCAGAGAGTACAGCGCCCTGGAAGCCCCCAACATGGAGGGTTCCAGTGGTGGCCACGCCTTGCCCGGTACTGGTGAGAAATCTGGGAGGAGAAGGCGGAGAGCTACTACAGGGCATTGGCACTGGTACCAGGGACCAGAGCCATGCTGGTTCAGTGAAGGGCACAGTGGTTGGGTTGGACTGTTTTTAGGAGAACCTGTGAGGTGAGGATATGGAAACAATGGAGACCCATCAACCTGGAGACTTTCCTCTTATGGACAGCACAAAAACTGAGGCTGATCTTCATGGAGATACTTGTGAATGATGACATCTTGGATTTGGACATGGAGTTCAGGAAAAGTGCTCTTGAGCAAAGAAGATCAAGAACCAGAGGCCAGGGTGTAAGCTGGGTCATTGCCGTGGAGGATGAAGTGTCCAGGAATGATGGCCATGGGGTGGGGCATTGTGAGCACAAGAGCCAGAGTCTTCCCTGAGTGCCAGAGGTGACTGGGGTCTAAGGAGGAGGAAGGAAAGCAGATGAGCTCATCTACTTCACAGGAGGGTTTGGAAAGACAAAAGAGATGTCGGCAAAGAGACCAGGGTAGCTAGCATGCCTCTGGGCGTGACCCATAGATTTAGAGTTGCAGGGACACCTAGGTCCTTAGAACATGTCAGAACTCAGAACACATCACTCGAGTAGCAAAGCAGACTTTCAGATAGACAAAAAGAAAGGATAGACGAATTTCTTCAATGTCTTCAAGGACAGCTGCAGTGAGATACCTGGACACGGACTCTAGTCCCACCATGGCTGTTTGCCTGGAAAACACAAATCTCCATACATGACACAGACTGAAATCTTTTGTGTGCATGTCTGGTGTGTGTGTGTGTGTGTGTGTAGGCCAGAGGTCAAAGACAGGCAACTTCCTTGGTTGCTTTTTGCTTTATTATTCATTCAGTCATTCATTCATTCATTATTGGTTTTTTTGAGACAGGGTTTCTCCATGTAACAGTCCTGGCTGTCCTGGAACTCACTCTGTAGCCCAGGCTAGCCTCTAACTCACAGAGATCAGCCTGCCTCTGCCTCCTGAGTGCCGGGATTAACGGCTACCACACACAACTTTTTTTTGTTTTAGTGTATTTATTTGGCAACACTGTGGATTGAACTTAAGGCATCATATATATGAGGCAAGTGCTTTTCCACTGAGTTACATCCCCAACCTTTTGTTTTTTGGGTTTTTTGTTTGTTTGTTTTTTGTTTTGTTTTGTTTTTGGCAGTCTCTCTCACTGAACCTGAAGTTTATGATTTGGCTAGACTGGCTGACCAATGAGCTTCAAACATCTGCCTTTCTCCAACTGCCTCAGCACTGGGGTTACCAGTGCATGCAGCCATGCTAGGCTTTTTACATGGGTGCTGGATCTGAACTCTGCTCCTGATGTTTGTACAGCGAGTACTTTATGAACCATCTCCCTCCCCTGCTCTGCATATCACAGATTTTTATCTAATTTGTACTAGGGGAGCACTGGGACTAGGAACTACCTGCCTGCCTCACGTCTTTCACCACACTCGAGAGTGTCAGGAGATCAAGTGGTTCTGAAGACTCTGTCCCTGGATCTGCCGCCAGTCAGCCTATGAGATGTTGCCATGTGGACTAGGGAGGCTGGTACCCACTCAAATTCATTGCCAAGGAAGGGAAGACCCCATAGATGCTTCAGGTTCTGGCAGCCAGCTCTGGCCAGACTCCTGTCCTGGAACTGACCCCAATCACCACAACTCAAGCACTGTGCTTTGAGAGAACTCCACAGGAAAAAGCAGGAGCCCAGAAGTTGTTAGTTTTGAGGCCAGACAACACTTTGATGTTTTAGGAAGGTTCTGAGCCCATCTAGCCAAGAGGACACCAGGCTGCCTCTTCTGTCAGAAGCAATAGCCACTCCGTTATGGTCTAAATGAGGAACCTCAAGGTCACTGGCAACATCCTAAAAGTCTTTGATGATAAGGATGAGAAACTAGCCACATTCCAGTCATAACTTGTAATGACAAATCTATAGGCCTTCAACTGACATCAAAAAAACCTGGTAAAAACTGAGGGACAGAATTTAGAGGGAGAACATACAGAGTTTCCATATAAAAGGGGAAATGTACAATAGTTTGCTCTATATGATATAGAAAAGTAGATTCAACGGAAAATGAGTTCAATACTGTGGTCATATTATACACACACGTATATGCATGTGTACATCTATTCTTTTTGTAAATTGATGGATACATTCAAGCAAATGATTGGTCAACTGAGTCCAGTATTTGACTTAAAAGAAAAGTTGCTGTCCACATGGACATATCATCATGGTAGAGGCATTTGCTCACTCAAAAGGGATGGAGCACTTCAATTTACACTAAGTAGATTACACTTATTTAGACTAATTGAAGAGGTTTGGCAATGTTTAATAACAGTTCACTAAAAATGGAGGGAAAGAAAAACCCTTTGGCTAACATAGAAAATGATAGCATGCCAGAATTAGGAAGCGATAGACAAGTACCGATACTTGACATTCGTGGTGATTTTTAAAATGAGGAAAGAGATGTGAGATCTGAGTCCTTCAGATTGCCACAGCCGTAGACACCCAAGAGGTCAATAGATCACATGACTGTGTGCGTTGTGTATCCCCCACATTAGTCACCAGTCAGTGACTACATCTTATAGTCTTTTGAGGTTTTTGGGGTTTTTTTTGTATTTTTTTTTCTGATACATGCTCAACGATAAACAAGAACAACTCCCCACACTAGCTGGAAGAGACCTTTCCTCCTCCTGGGTCTGTTGAAACTCAGTTTCCTTGGAATCACTGGAAGTTTTCAGCTTAGGGAGGTCAACAGATGGAGACTAAAACATATGAGGGATAGAATAGCTGCAAAGCCTGAGGGAAGAGATCGTCTTCCATGGCCCTCGAGTGGATCAAGATGCTCTTATTAGACCTTCTGGGGAGCACTGGAACTTGGGGTGAGGGAGGACCTGAAGCTAGCTCTCCGAGGAGAACTCAGCTCATTGGGTTAGGACCAGGACCGTGTTCCCACCCTTAGCACACACAGAAACATGTTCCGAGACCTCTGCCTGACCTCCTCCTGCTGTTTCCTGAGCAATCCACCACGCTGTATTTTCAATCCCCCAGATTACTTGGTTCACTTTCTTAACATTTAAAGTTTTGATATCTGAATGAATCTTAAATAAATAAATAAATAAATAAATAAATAAATAAATAAATAAGACAAGCTCTTGTTATGTAGCCCTGAATAGCCTGGAGCTGTTTATGTAGATCGGGCTGGCCTCTGACTCACGGAGACCAGCCTCTGCCTCCTGAATGCTGAGATTAAATATATTCAGTGGGATGTGCCATCACATCCCACTGAATATATCCTTTTGATCTCCCTCTTCCTCCTGTTCCCTCTCCCTTTCCCTCTCTCCTCTCCCTTGGTCTCACTCTGTAGTAGACTTGGGGATTATAGGAATACACTATTATACCTAGGCTTAACTTTGTCTTGTTCTTGCTTAAAGACAAATAAAAAGGTAATGCTTTTCTACTCTGCTCAGTCTCATAGTGCAAGGAAGTAACATATCTTCTTGATGTGCAGTTGAAATCCTACATTTTGTCCTGTTAGGTGCAGGAGATTATCCCAAAATCGTGTGTGTGTGTGTGTGTGTGTGTGTGTGTGTGTGTGTGTGTGTTGTGTGTAAAAATTACCCAACATAATCATTATTACTGAATGTCATCCCTTAGACTCCCTACTTCTCTGTTTCTTTTCTCCCTCTACACTGTAGCCAAGCTGACCTTTCAAACTTATGAGCCAACCATGTCATTCCGCTCCTGAAAAGCACCAATGCCTTCCCATTGCTGCTAGATTTTACTCAGGGACTCACAAATCTGCTCTCAGTGAGCAAGCTCCTGCCTGACAGTCAGCAGGATCACCACTCCATGCCCTCTGTGGCTCAGCTGTGCCAGGGTCTTTCTTCATTGATATCTTTGCCTTGTTAATTCCTCTTGCAGGACCACTGGCCCTAAAGACTGCTGGCTGGCTGCTTTTGCTAATGTGATCTTAGACCTAATGCTACTCCCTTAAACAATCTCTCTGGTCAAGCCTCTCTCAAGCTGTAGTGTGATAGAACTGCCCAAACAAATGATATATATTCAGAAATATGGGAGAGGGCTTAGGGGATAAGAATGCTTTCGCTGCGAGCCCAAGGACCCAAGTTTGAATCTCCAGCACTCACATGAAAAAGCCAGGGATAGTCACATATGACTATTACCCCAATGTTGGGAGATGGAGACAAGGAGATGCTGGGCGTTTGCTGGCCAGTCAGCTTATCTAGAACAACAAGCTTCCAGTGAGTGAGAGACCCTGTCTCAAGAGAGTAAAGCAAAGTGTCAAAGGAAGACACCTGGTACCCTCCTCTGGCCTCAGCATGTATACACATGGGCATACACACACACACACACACACACACACACACACACACACAGTCATAAAAAACAAAAGAAAAATATGCACATGTCTAACATGATGTTTGGATGCACACTTTGAAGAGATTGTGTCAATAAACTGATTGACATATACATCACCTTACGTAGGTGGGGTGTGTGTGTGTGTGTGTGTGTGTGTGTGTGTGTGTGTGTGATGATGTTAAGATCTACTCTCAGCAAATTTCAAACATGAAACACATGCCTGTGAGTCCTGCTCCATACTCTGTAAACTAGGTGTTCCGAACTTAGCCATCTTATAGAAACTTTGTATCCTTTTTGGCAGTATCTCTGCATTCCTCTAGTTCCTGGCAATCACTTCTCTACTTCCTGTTTCTATGATCTTGTTTTAAAGTTGTAGAAATAAGTGATAATCATGTGCTTTCTGTCTTTCTATGCCTAGCTTATTTCATTTAGCATAGTATCCTAGAGGTTGACTGATGGTGCCCTAAATGATTTCCTGGGCATTATTCTGGGTAATCTTTACACACACACACACACACACACACACACACACACACACACACACGATTTTGGAATAATAACAGGATTTCCTTCTTATTAAGCTAAATAAGATGCCATTGTGTATGCATACTACATTTTTTTCTATTGAGTCATGTGTGGAGGAACACATGCCTTGGCCATTATGGAAAATGCTGCTGCAGTGAACAGGGGAAGGCAGCCCTCATTGAAGAATTATCCACCATCGCCCCCCCTCAGCTGTGTGTGTGTGTGTGTGTGTGTGTGTGTGTGTGTGTGTGTTTCCACATGCATGTGCCAATAGACTCCAGAAGACGGCATTAGATCCCCTGGAACTGGAGTTACAGGCCTGCCAGTACAGCTGCTAGGATCTGAACTGGTTCCCCTGCAAGAGCAGCCAGTGCTCTTAACCAAGCCGTCTCCTCAGCTTCTGAAGGTTTCTTCTGAGACAGCGATTTCATCTCCTTTGGATGGGTGCCCAGAAGTGGGCCCCAGTCTGCCGGGCCTGGCTGTCCACCTGCACTGGGGTGTCCTGCATGCTACAGTCTTGTTACCTACTAGCACTCTCACTGTCTACAGCGATCTGGTAGTCAATTTGTTAGCACCCTCCCTTCTCCTATTAGGAAATAAACACTCTGAGAGCAGGACTTTGTGTTTGACAAAAAAAAAAAAAAAAGTAGGTGTTCAATCAAAAGCTGCCAGCAAATGAATCAGTGAGAGAAGGAGTACACCCAGGAAACACCACAAAATGGTTACATCTTTGGAACAAACATAAAATATATGTTGACTAAAACAGTGGTATTTGTGTATGTGTGCGAGACAGAGGTGGGTTTTTTTGTGTGTGTTTGTTTGTTTGTTTGTTTGTTTTGGCTTTATTTGCCTTTATATGTATGGTGTTTTGTCTGCATGCATATCTATGCACCATGTGCGTACAGAGGTCAGAAGAAGGCATCAGATACCCTGGGACTGGTTGTGAGCTACCTTGTAAGTGCTAGAAATTGAACCTAGGTCCTTTGCAAGAGCAGCTAGTGTTCTTAACTCTGTCAAGTCCCTAGGCTTTTTTCCCCAGTGGATCTGAGTGGTAAATAACATGGATGGTGATAGGAGTTTTTCATTTGTCGATGGGTTGCTATGATTTGTGATGTTTTTTCTCGCGTGTGTGTGTGTGTGTGTGTGTGTGTGTGTGTGTGTGTGTGTGTGGTTGTTGTTGTTTCATGAGATGGCGTTGAGGGTGCTGTGTTGCCCAGGCTGGCCTTGAACTCACTATTGTTCTTCTGCTTCTCCGATCCCTGGTATCACAGGACTATACTACCCCACGGAGCTAGAGGCAGCATTTCAAAATCCTAAGAAAACGGGGAAGTCTTGCCCTAGAGGCCACAGTCTTGGCAAAGCCGGCAGAAGTAATCTGGCTTCAATGTGTGTGCTCAGTTCAGACTAAATTAAGACTTAACATGCATGCTTCTTTCTCGTCATGCGTAGTTCCACACTCAGGTGAACAATGACACAGAACAGGAGAGGAGTGTGGAGAGGGCCTCCCTTGTGGGGCCTCCTGTCCTCGTGGTCTGGAGCCATTAAAAAGACAAAAGAAGCGAGGGACTTTCTCCATCTGAGGATGGCTGAGCTCTCCCTGTTTCTGCTTTCCCAGTAAGCACACAGCCTCACCCTGAGGGAGGGAGAGGCAGGAATGCAAATCCACCCTCCTTCAGAGCCCTCTGGATTAGAAAGGAGCTCACGGGACGGGACGAAGCTCACCCACGCGCGGACATGTCTCCCGCATGTCGTATCTCTTGCCCAAATGCACACTGACCTCTGCCTCTTCAAAGGCAAAATTTGATCCATTAATGTTCTCCTGTGTTGGTTTCATAAAACATTTGGATGGGCCCTTCTTCACAAATGAATAAAAATGAGTAAAGTCCTCAGAATCAAAGGAAAGCCAGGACTAGCTTCCAGAAGCACGAGGCAACCCAGAGCGTCCATCTGCAGCCAAACCCTGCAACAGACCCAGACACAGCTTAGAGGCTGGCAACAAGTCTGCCTGCGGGTTCTGCCAAGGAGCCAGATGCTGTTGCTTCCAAAGCTTGGCATCGGGGCCCCTGATTGCCATCCAACAAAGAGGAAAAATAGGAGTGATATAATGTGGTGGGCTAAAACACATCCCACCTCAACCTTTTTTATTACTCACTGAAAAAAATATGGAAGATATTTATGGGAAAGTACCAATGTTTTTGGAAATATTGAACATACATTAGCTACAACACCATTTTTGCCAAATGGGAAATATATTTAAATTATGCAGGCTGCGTCTGTCTAAAAATAAATTGTCATCTTTTCTGATCAATGTATATGTCCAGGATATGGAAATGACTCTGCTAATTGAAGATGCTGTCAACCAGATCACTTGTAAGTTACCAAGAAGTTGTGAAGATGTCTGTCTGTGGATGTGCATAAAATAGCAATTAATGTTGTTGTAATATAAAGCGAGTATGAGAGGGACCGGGTTTGCGAAAGAAGACCCATCCAACGAAGGTGGAGTGTTGAGTTTCGTGGTTATATAAAGAATTAAGAGCTATGTTAGGTTGGATGAGATAAGATGTTTATGAAAAAGTAGAATGTGGAATGTGATGGAGGACAGCGTTTGCCAAGGCTCCGGGGTAGTATTAATAACCCACTCTATATGACAAAGTGCTGCTATGCACTGAAAGTTCATTGTCGCTTCTCATCTGGGTTTGAGACGAGCAAACGAATGTCACTTCGGACAACACTGGGGAAGTTTCTATTGTTTCTAGAGTGGCTCAGAAGTCGACATCTAAAAACTGGAAAATTAAAGTAGGAGAGGCGACAGTGTCTTCCTTGCCCAGTGAGATGGTGGCGGTCACTTAGACCGCTCTGTTCTCCCCTTGCCCGGGATGCAGTCACCTCGACTCATGCCCTCGAAGTCCCCACCACGGGGCTCAGCAGTGCCACAGACGCTGCTTCCAGGAGGCTTGAGCATATCATGACGGGTAAATCTGTCATCTCAGCTCGGTGACAGGCATTTGAAACTAGGGGACAATCTGTGAGTGAAGCAAGGAGACTGGGAGGACATCGGGTAAGACAAGCCAGGGTTGGTGGGAGCATTAACACTCTGACCAAGGTGGGACCCGAGAGGAGAAAAATCCCCCTTGCTGCTCTGTCAAGCTAGGCATCGCATTTCTGTCTAAACAAAACATGAATCTAGAACAAATTATTTTTTAATTTTTAAGATTTTGATCTAACATACAACTGCAGCCTTTTGAAGGTATCATTTTAAATGTGACTCATTGCAACTCAAATATTATTTTTACTGGGTGTACATGCCTGTAATCCCAGCACTTTCCAGACTGAGGCGGGGTAAGGCGATTGAGGCCAGCCTGGGCTACAGAGCAAGTGCTGAGCCAACCTCGGTTGCATAGTGAGTCTCTGTCCCAAGAGAGGGGAAAAATCACCGAATTATTTTTAAATCCAAGATCCCTGGATTCCTTAAGTAAATAAAAAATAATAATTTGGGTTAAAATATGAAGGTCATTCCAAAGAGAAATGATACACTGTCATTTTTATTAAAGTTATTTTACTTTCTATAGGTGCCACTCTTTACAAAAAGGAACAGGGTCCAAATAGATGGGGTGTTTTCACATAGAACCTCCTCACATCTTCTTGTCCCCATTCATTTCAGGGAAGATGGTTGTACTGAGGGGCAGACTGAGGAGGTAGAGTTTGATTGTTCATCCTCTTTGGGTGACAAATACATACCTCCACAGAGGCAAGCACTCACCGACAGTAGCCCGCAGGCCCTCTATGTAAGACAGAGAGCTAACTAACATGCTTCTGAGTTTTAGTTCTCAAGACAGGAAACTAGAAAGGCCTCCTTCCATTTAGTGCTTCTGAAGATAGCAGTAACCAGGCTAGTTTCAGTGGTCACTTGGCATAGTATCTGTGCTGAAAGGAAGGCAGGAAAGAAATAAAAGTGAGGATAACTTTTCATCTACAATTAGACCTTGTTTGGCCTGGTGGATTGGCTCACTGGTTAAGAGAGCTTGCTGAGAAATCATGAGGACTGGAGTTCACATCTCAGCACCCATATAACAAGCTGGACATCCCACAAATGCCAGTAACTCCAGTTCTGAAGTATCTAGTGCCCTCTTCTGGTATCCTCAGGCACCTGCACTCATGTGTGCATACACTCACACAGATACATAGCAGAACAGCTATTTCACCTAATGGTCTTTGTCAGAAGAAGCTGTCAGATCCCTTGGAGCTAGGGTTACATGCAATTGTAACCAACAAAATGCCCAACATGGGTGCTTGAATGAAACTCAGGTCCTCTGAAAGAGCAACTAGCACTTTTAACTGCTAACATGTCTCTCCAGCCCCATAAAAGAAATATGAAAATATTTAAGTTAAAAAATTAGATCATTTCACTATTTGTACTCCTTCTCATTGGTTCTCCCAAGAGTTGGAAAGGAGTTGCTGCTCCCTGCCAGCAGCAAAACCAAAGGGTTTGCAAAGTGTGTTTTTGCAACATATTTTTGAGTTGAAGCAGGAGGATAGGTCTAACCCAGGCTAAAAATGTTAGGATGTTCATTGTTCAGGCTCATCGCTGCTGCAGTCAGTAGGTCCAACATTCCAGCATGTCAGGCTAGGTCCATGATTTGTGTCACCATAGAGAATGATAAATCACATCTGAAGATAGAACAACTGGAATGGCCGCCACCATATCATAGATCATGATGTGCCCCATCTTTTCCAAATGTTATTTACAGATATCAGAGGTCAGGGGCAGCGGAGCAGAAACGGTTATTAATCTTTGTTCTCTTGGGGCTCGACAGGCTCGGAGTTCCTGTGCTTCTGAGTCTCCCTGTAATTTCCAGCAATGTGATAAGCTCTAGTTATGTGCAGTTGGTCCAAAAGGGATCAAATATAAATATTGCCAAAAAGAAAGCGTGTTTCAAACCCCATCAATCAAAGTCTTCGAGAACTCTTGTTACTGTAGCATTCTGGAAAGGTTAGCTATGGGAGAATTTGTTCCAGAAAAGAGTTACTGAAGTAAATGAACGAGGCCATGGTGTGGAAGGCAGGGCTGGGGGGAGGCAGGGTGCCCATGGAAGCTGGAGCAGAGAGCTTTCCTAACCCGGGTCTCTGCACTGGGCCCGCTATTCCACCTTTACCCGCCTGGCTGCACAGATCAGGTGAGCACTTGTCAGGACCTCGCCGACAACTTCTCGGCTATGGACCCTAACCCCACATCTCATATCCAATCTAGTGAGTACTTTTTTTTTTGCCTCAAAAACACATTTTACAATGATAATTTTTGCTTTTGAAATGTTTTGGCTACGAGTAATTTAAAGGATGATTGGCAGCGACTTCCTGGCAGTTCTTACGCCTGCTTAGGAATTCTTGCCGGGTAAAAAAAAGAAAACTATAGATTTTGTTGGTTTCAAATGTGTCATTTGATTAACAGTCAGTTGTCCATATCTGGAGGTTCTGCAGGCCATGCTGGATAGAAAATACTTGGGGGAACGTGTGTCTGTTAAGAACTCATACAGGCTTTATTTTATTTTATTTTATTTACATTATCCCCTACGCAATACAGTAAAATAATTTCAATAGCACTTTCACTCTACATTGGGTGCTTAAAGTCATCTAGAGATGATTTACATTATTTGAGGGTTGTGCACATTATATGCAAATATTTCACCATTTTGTACAGCACAGGAATGTCTACTGATTTAGATGTGGGAGTGTGGTCCTGGAGTGGGTCCCCCATGGATACTAAAGGACAACTGTACTAAGTTAGCAATTAAATAAATCATTATGATGCCATTTCCACAAATTAAAATTTTATTAATTCAATTTAATGGTTTTCTTTGGGGGCCAATAAAGTTTTCAATTCTCATCAACTTTTATAGATTCCTAAACACCTGTATCTAAGGATGGACTCTGAAATCGCAGACCCTTGAAAGTAAAAGCATTCACATGTAGAGGCGTGGGGATTCCATTCATCTGATGCTACATCTCTATGAACCAAGTCCACCCAGCTCTCTGGTCCTCTATAATTTCCCCACCGTTAAGCAACCAGAACTCATGATGGTGCCCAGACTGCTGTCCTGTGACACTCCTGATAGTTGAGCCCTCTCTCAGTAGACCTGGAGTCCTTGAGAGGATGGTCTCTGCTGACAAAGGTTCCGTCCTTCATCACGAATGCTTTGGAACTGACACCCTGCCCACCACTCAAGCTATCTGTTGCGTCTCTATGACCAAAACAACGGAAGGAGGGAAGTCTTCATCTTGGTTCTCTATGACCAAAACAACGGAAGGAGGGAAGTCTTCATCTTGGCTCTTGGTTTCCAAGGCTTCAGTCCATTGTGCTGGGGGGCCGGGGGCACAGCAGAGTGCATGGTGGTGGGGGTGTGCAGTTCCCACATCCCAGCAGACCAGGAATTAGAGAGCAGCTGAAAACAGACGCAGATAGAGCCTTCAAAGGCTTCTTCTCAGTGTCCTGCTTCTAACAGCGAGCCCCCAACACCTCCAAAAGGTTCTGTGGCCTCCGAAAATAGCACACCCAACAAAGACACGAGCCTGAGGAGACATTTCAGATGCAAAACAGCACATCATTAGCTCCCTTAGGACTTAGGCCCGAGGCCTGGACTTCCTGACATGTCTGACCACTACAGGAACTAAGGGGAGGTGCAGGCACCTCCTTCCTGGCTCAGTTTGGAGAATGTGGTGGGGGGACATCTCCCGGGGTAGGCTCCCTGGCTTATTTTGCTCTTAGAATAGTACAGAGATACAAACCATGGCAGATACGTTAACTATAATGCCCTGAGGTAAAATACGCAGAGGCAAGAGCTCTTTCTTGACCTTTTCCTTGTCTTTGGCTATGCTGACAGGTCTCTTCTTGCTGCCTGTTCTGGTAAGGTGCCATATTGGATCTGCTACATGATTCCTGCCTCAGGCAGTTCATTAGGGTTGTGACTCTGACCCTGGAGTTTTGCCTCCATCTTCCAGAGTTTCACATGCCACCTGTGGCTTTCTATCTCTGTTCCCTATAGGTACCATCTATTCTTAGTCCAGCAGAAATATTCCTCACCCAAGTTCCCACCAAGATCAGATCCCCAACCCAAAACAATGGTGCACAATGACCAAATAATATTCATTTTCAAGGCAATGTGCTGAAAGACACCTCACATCAGCTCTAGCTTCCACATTCACGCACCACATGCACACACACACACACACACACACACACACACACACACAATAAATAAAGGCAATCTTCCTTGCTGGGTGTGATGATCCATATCTATAAGCTCAGCACTTGGGAGACTGAGGCAAAAGGGTTGCTTTGAGTTTGAGGCCAGTCCCTGGTGTGTTCCAGGCCAACTCTGTAGAGAAAGACCCTGTCTCAAACAAACAAGCAAACCTCCAAAATAGTAACAGCAAGAATAACAATAAAATAAAGGCACCCTTTCATGATTGTCACGATACTCAAGACATCCATTTTGTATTTTAGTTCCTCTTAGCTTCTTCCTGACTTCCTGGTCACTTCCGGCACATCTCTTGTCCGACTGTCCCATTCCCCTGGAGGCCATCCTAAAGGCCCCATTCCTAGCTGTGAACTCGACACCCACCTTCCCCTCACTCTCTTTCTTCAGATGATCTCTCTCTCTCTTTTTATCCCAGCTTCCCAGCACTGCTAGCTACTTCCTTGTCTGTGAGGGGTGCAGTTTCAATGCTCTGCTGCCCTGGCTTTAGAAGACAAAGCGCTGTCTCCAAATCACCCTCGGCCATCGGTCCACTTGCCCTAGTTACATCCCGGTGCGCTTGCTCCTAACTTTGTCCAGTTGTTGTTTTCTTCTTTAAAGACCGTACAGCCTTGGGCTAGAGAGGTGGCTCGCCGGGTGACGGTACCTGCTGCACAAGCGTGAGGACCTGAGTCCCATTCCCAAGCTCTCATGTTAAAAGCCAGATGTGGCTGCCCACGTCAGTAACCCCGGCACTAGGGGAGCAGGAGGAAGCAGAGGCAGGAGGATCGTTGACGCTTGTTGGTAAGCTCTACATTCAGTAAGAGACACCGTCTCATGGGAATAAGGCATAGGGCAATAGAGAAAGAGATCGGACTTCCTCCTCTGACCTCCGCATGTATGTGCATGGGCCTGTACACATGCACACGCATACACACACACACACACACACACACACACACACACACACACACACAACTTTCTAAAAAATTAAGAAGAGCTTTCCATATTTTACTTTTATTGGAAGGGGGAGGTTTTATTTGCCTTACACTTCCATCTCACTGTTCATCCTCAAAGGAAGTCAGGGCAGCTGATACAGAGGCCATGGAGGGGTGCTGCTTAGTGGCTTGTTCCCCGGAGCTTGCTTAGCCTGCTTTCTTTTTTTTTTTTAATTTATTATTCTCTCATACAATGCAACCCAACTGCAGCTTGCCCTCCTTCCGCTCCTCCCAGTCCTCCCCCCTCCCCCAGATCTACTCTCCCCCACCCCACCCCCAGAAAAGAGCAGGCCTCCCAGGGGCATCAGTTAAACACGGCACTACAAGATACAGTAAGACTAGGCACAAACCCTCATATCAAGAATGGGCGAGGCAACCCAGGGGGAGGAAAAGGGTCCCAAGAGCAGACAAAAGAGTCAGAGACACCCTCACTCCTGCTGTCAGGAGTCCCGCACAAACACCAAGCTAACAACCACACCGTACATGCAGAGCACCTAGGGCAGACCCATGCAGGCTCTGCGGCTGCTGCTTCAGTCTCTGTGAGCCCCCTGCTTACTTACTTTTAATTTTCTTCTGGTGCTAGAGATAAATCCAAGGCCTCACCCCACACACCAGACAAAGGGCTCTACCTCTAAGATACACCTTAACCAAGCCATCTTTTAGCCTACAGTGTAATTTATTATAGTGTCATAATACACATTCTAAAAATATCCCTTTTCCAGGATGTCAACATTACAAGAACAGGGGATTGTATCTGGGTTTGGGTTTTTGTTTGTTTGTTTTTTCTATTACTTACATAACACAAATGTCTACAACAGTTCATGATATACAACAGCCACTCGACAAACATGTGTTAAACAAGTGAAAGAATAATATCTCTTTCTGTGACTGAGGTAAAGATCTACACTACAAGAAATCCTTCCTAACTACTACCATAGATTCTTGATGTCAAGTGTTAATGTCTATAAACGGAACCCAAGTATCCCACTTGGAATCTTAAACAGACTAGTCGGTCCTTTGCTTCCTGGGCAGACTTTAAAATTGTAGCGATCTCATTAGCTGTGTAAACACTCCTGATGAGAGAAAAATCATCATCCAGGCAGGGTGTAGTGATGTGTGAACCTGAAATGGGGTTACCTCCATCTCAGAAACCTAATGTATTGAACAAGTGCACCCTACAGGTTTCCCACTTCACTGGAACACATCTTTGTTTGTTTAACGGAGAACTGGCCGATCGCAGGAGGAGCCACCACAGATGCAATGGTACATTTACCTTTCTCAAAATGCTCTGCCTCCTTGTACTTCAAACAACTTATAAAAAAAAAATGCCTATAAAAAAGTAGTCAGACCCGAACAGCTGTGAAGGCAGGAAGAGCCTGTCTGCTTTGCTCTACTTCAGAAAACAGAGCTTCGACACACAGGTAGAGAGCATAGGAAGATGCCTCAGAATAGGAAGGACGTGTTCAACAACAATGTGGATTTCAAAATGAATTGAGTACTTGGAATATAGAGGTCTCCAGTCTCAGGAAGAATATGCTTGGGGCTGACTGCCACTTTCCAGGGATGACATGAGCATCCCTGCTATGAGAAAGGGGTCAGACGGATGACCTTAGAGGTCCTCGACAGGCTGGGATTCTGTTAGACCAAGATGGGTTATAGTGAGTCAGACCCATAACTTCCTGTGTTTGGAGGTCGGAAAGAAGAGCACCATAGCTCATAGATAAGTGTTGTGGGTTAGATACGAGATGTCCCAAAAAGCCATGTGTCGCCAGCCCTGGTACTGTTGGAGAGACACATTTTGGGAGGTAGAGCTTAGCGGAAGGATGTTAGGTCACTTCCCCTTCCTGCATCTGTCCATTTTCCATCTGTCCCCTGTCCCCCTCCCCTGTGTCCCCCCTCCACCTCCCAAACACCATCCACCATGCCTCACTGTGGCCCAAGGAATATGGCCAAGCAGCAATAGACTGAGACTTCTGGAATCACAAACCAATAAACCTTTCTTCTTTTAAAGTTTATTGTCCCCAGGTATTCTGTCACAGCCACAGAAAGATGACAGCTGATGAGTAAACTGAGGTATGAGAAAACTAACCAGATGACCTGAATTTTCAGAGTGAACATTCATAAAAAGAACCCATATTTCTGAATTCCATTTTTCTTTCACATCGGTTATAATTAGCTTTCAAAGTGAAAAGTATCAATCAAATTGTGAAGGGCAAGGCAGAAATGTTCCCATATTCTTTCTACTCAGATAAAAAGGCACCAGCTTCCTAGCAGTCAAAATCCACTTCACATAATCCAAATTAATTTAAGAAAACCTCGTGGGCATGGGTAGCCATTTTTAATTGCCTCTTGGAGTAGTCAAAAAATATCTCAAACGGGAAAAGATGGGGGACGGACACCATGAGTACCAGAGATTCTCCAGCAGCAGCATTAGGTGTTTGAGACCACTGACCTAGGAGGAAGTTGATTGAATAATAGAAAGTCAGCACCAGTACCACAGACACATGCCTCTCAGGAGGCTCTCTAAATAACACCTCCAGTCCCTTACCCCTGCCACCCCCAGCTCTTGAAAGGACCCTGGCAAACTGTCTTGAGTCTAAGTGACACTCGAGTCATCTTAAGGTGCCTGCTCACAAGTTGCTGTTGCCATTTGTCTCGCTGCTCCTGAATGTGCCGGAAGGGTCTGGAAGGCCCCGGGGGAACGGTGGTAACCTCCGAGGGCACCTGAACCCCTGTGCACATGCTCACACACATAATCATAATCCAAATCGAAAATAAATCCTTAAAAGAAAGATAGTGGCTGTCTTGAAGATCTCTCCTGATGAGGTGCTTGGATTCTAAACTGGAAAACCATGCAGACCCATCAGTACAGGTATTAATAAGTTATTTTTAGCTCTTTTTTGTTTTTGTTTCTTAAGACAGGATTCACTATGTAGCCCAGGCTGGCCTCAAACTCATGGTTTCCCACCTCAGTCTCCCTAGTGCTAGAATTACGGGTGTGCCCTACCGCACATGGCTTGAAGGACTTTCCCTTTATTTGCTGTGTGCTATCTGAGCAAAGGGCTTTGGGGGCTCATATTAACTTTCCCTCCATCTCTGCCCATCTCATGCTGAGTCCATACGTAGCCAGACAGGATTAAACAGTGACCTGGGGTCACATGTGCCCATTTCCCCTTGAGTGGGTGAGGTGGAGATTCTGGGGGAAGGGCAGTTATCATTGACTGTAGTTGCCAGAACAGCTATAATCTTCATGCCCTCAAAATTAGGGAGAAGTTGGCTGTGGTGATTACAAAGTTTGGCATGCACCACCACTGGACACGGGCCCTCATAGGGGATTCTTAAAAAAAAAAAATCACACTCATTTATTTATTTACTCTGTGTGTGTGTGTGTGTGTGTGTGTGTGTGTGTGTGTGTGTGTGTGGTGCATGCTCATAGCACTGTGCACACTTGGATTTTAGAAGATAACTTGAAAGAACCAGTTCTCTTTCTCAATGTGGGTCCCAGGATTGAATTTAGGGTATCAGGCTTGGTGGCGAGCACTTTTACCCACTGAGCCGTCCTGGGGGTATCACCAGCCCACGTGGGGATTGTCACTGTGCTGGGACAGATTAGTCAGCAGGCTTGTTTCTGCCTTTCCCCCTG
Source organism: Peromyscus attwateri (assembly GCA_902168425.1). Taxonomy (NCBI): domain Eukaryota; kingdom Metazoa; phylum Chordata; class Mammalia; order Rodentia; family Cricetidae; genus Peromyscus; species Peromyscus attwateri. Next base: position 22,482 of record CABHPP010148301.1, read on the forward strand.
CTCCCCCATTCTCTCCTCTCACAGTCCTCCTTGGTGACTTCTTCCTGTTCTAGTTTACATTGTCACCATTCTACGTCTGTCCACTCTCTGAAGGGCTTAGCCCAGAGCCTTGGTTGTTCAGATATCCTGGCGTTGGGAGGATAATGTACTGGTTTCCAAACCACCACCCACTGGCTCTAACCAGAGGTGTGTTTGAAAGAAAAACACCAAGACCTGAGTCAGCAAGCCATGGCTTGGGGACCAATGAGGGCTGCCACCCGCTTTTACAAATACAATTTTACCAGAACACAACCACGCACGTTTGTCTGTGTGCTGTCAATGGCTATGGTGGGTTACAACAGGCTGTGTGGCCCACTGAGCCTATCTGGCCCTTTACAGGAAGAGTCTGCTGACCTCTATCTGTACCACATGAATAACATATGGTGGGAATAGCTCTTGATAGGAAGGGAAAGGCAGCCAAGACCCAGCTCCATCTCCAATTACCTCTATGGCTCTGGATGCATTGGATTTCTCCTCCCCATCCTCCAGATGCTCCTCCTCCAGATGCTCCTCCACCAGACAGTCCTCCTCCTGCTCCTCCTCTTTCTCATTTCCCTCCTCCTTCTCCTCTTCCTCCTTCTTTATCTCCCTGATTCCTCATCTGTAAAACAAGAAAGGTAGCCTATATGTTTCTGGGACTTTTTCCTCAAGACAAAAATTCAATAAGCCATGAGTAAGACCTGTCCTGCTGCCTCCTCCTCTCCAGACAGTTAATAATAAAGCCTCCCGATTTGTAACCTCGTTAGGAACATCCCTCCCCGCCATTACAAAGCCCCTTCCACCAGAGGCAATGCCTCTCAAGCAGGGCCCTGCCCTGCTTCCATCTCCTTTCTTTAGGTTCTTCCCCTGAGTGATCTGTCACTCACACCCCTGGGCAGAGCAGGCTGTGCACAGACCCACGTCACTCCCCACCCAGGAATACAGTGCAAAGCTTTGCTTCTCCATAAGCTCTCCACAAATACTTGGACAAAAACCAGAGTCCTGCAAGCAAATCCTTGACACTGCCTTTTCTCCTGAATCCCTCTACAGAATAGCTCTGGTGAGTCATTTTCCCCAGGTCCTGGGGCATCCAGGAATATGGTGTCAAGTGCAACAGCTGGCTGTAACTTCCCTTCCTGTCTATTTTTGGAGAATCTTTGATACTGAGTTCAAACATTTACCAGGTGTCTAGCTGTGAGGCCAGCTGTGGGTTATTTGGCCTCTTTGGGCTGCACGCTGCGGTATGAACAGATAGAGATGATGGTGTCCACCTCGCAGGCTTGCTCCAAGACTAGATGACTGACATAAAATGTCTGTGATATAGTTAACCCTGGTGGCCGCATCCGCACTGCAGAGGCTTTTCTAACTGTCTGTCTCCTTCTTGCTGGGCTAATGGACTCTTCCTTACTCTATGAGGTCCTTAGGTGGACTGAGAAAGCCAGAAGAGCCTCCAGAAGATGTCACTAGGCTATCTGGGGAACCAAAACCCCACTCCAGTTTGTGACACTTGTCACCCCTCTGAAGACACAAGAAAGTACCAGGGTGGTCACCTCGTGGGACATTGTGTCAGTTTGTGTCACACCACTGTGACAAAATGCCCACAACAAAGAAGTTATAAGGGGGTGTGGAGGTCTCAGTGAAAATGGCCCCCATAGACTCACAGGGAGGGCATTATTGGAGGTGTAGCCTTGTTGGAGGAAGTGTGTCATTGGGGGGTGGGCTTTGAGGTTTCAGAAGCTCAAGCCAGCCCTAGTGGCTCACTCTCTCTTCTTGCTGCCTGTGGATCCAGATGTGGAAATCTCAGCTACCTCTCCAGCACCATGTTTGTCTGCATGTCTCTGTGCTTCCTGCCATGACAACAATGGACTAAACGGAAGCCAGCCTCAATTACACGTTTTCCTTCATAAGAGTTGCCATGGTCATGGTGTCTCTTCACAGCAATAGCAACCCTAAGACAGAGGTAAGGTTTATTTTGATTTTGGCTTCAGACCCATGGTTGCTTGGCTCTGTGACTTTGGGGCTGTGAGGGAGTATGTGACAGAGAGGCCCTGCTCACCTCATGACTCCAGGAAGCTAAGAGACAGAAAGGAGTGAAGTCCTGGTATCCACTTTAATGATATGCCTAAGTTCCTTCCCAATCCTAAAGGTCCCACCACATCCCAACAGTGACAAAGGCTGGTGAACAAAGCCTTTACACATGTCCTTTGGGAGACATTCTAAAGTTCCAGGCATCTAACCTTCTGACAGTTCAATGCAGTGTGGTCATCTACCATTTTTGTGCTTGGGAATTGTACAATTGGCTTGCCAAACAAAAGACAAAAAAAAAAAAAACCCACCAAAAAAAAAAAAAATGAACAAAAAAAAAACCTCTTATTCAAAAACACCACAAAGATATTTAATACCTTATATGCTAATAAAAAGTTTTTTTTAAGTCTCAAAAATCATCTCATAAAATTTTAATTATGTTTATGAGTTTGGGCTTCATTCATGGCTATCCGGAGAAGCATGCAGACCACAGACCCAGACATCCTTCTTTGTCTTCGGGGTACAGCGGCTCTCAGACCCTTGTTTCCTTATTCTTTGCTGTGTTTGCTTTTGACCTAGGTGAATCTAGGCACTCCTTGAGGGGGATGTGTGTCCTGTATTTGCTGAGTCTGCCATAAGCAGAGCTTCCAGTCAGGGGCCAGTTCCTGAGCACACCAGTAATCCCCACTGATTTGCGGATGAGTTAATGGACCAATGAGTTAATTGGGTATTGGGAAATGGAGACCCTGGAACATTCGGTCTCATCTCTCCTGTAGAACAATAAGCACACTGTGACCAGAGAAAATTCTGAAAAAGGAAACAGATTTCTGCAAAAGCGGACCAATTGTCCAAGGCCAGGCTGCAGGCACCGATCCCCACGCAGAGCCTGGGCCACTGCTGGGAGCAGTCACGCATGTTACCTCAGCAGCCCAGGCCACGCCGAGCCCTGCCAACTTACCTTCAGCTACCATGGCCAAGTCGCTTCACCAAACAGCATTCTCTTGTCCCCATCCCTTCTTGACGTTGGAAGTATGGTGTTCAATTCCCAGCACACAGTGAGAAAGGTCAAGGAAACTCAAAAGAACAACCCCATCCCTTTGGCTAAGGAAGATGACCACAGCATCAGGACCGTTTCTAGACTCCGATGAAGCGGTTGTGTGTGGTTCTGTAGCTTTGTAGAACTGTCTTTCCTCTTAGTGCATCCCACACCCACCCCTCAGATCTGCCCTCAGCAGCCTGGGCAAACTCCACAGAGCCAAGTCATAGGTGCATTGATGGGTATGTGCAAGACCTGATTGTTGGCTAGGGTTGTGGTTGTATTTCAGAATATTTTTATTATGGCACTGGGGATGGAACCCAGGGCCTTGAGCCTTCCAGGCAGGTGCTCTATCGCTTAGCCACACCCCCAGCCTTCTGTTGCTTATTTCTTCTGAGAAGATCAGGAGTTAAAGTTCCTGCTACAGATGAGTCACACTCAAGCGACACAATGTTTCCACAACGTAGGACTGTGAGATCCCAGGACACTGCATTCTCCAGGACCTTGCCTCCATCCTTGACGTTAAAGATTGCTTAGAGGAAATACTAGATGGCTGTCCTTGGCTCTGTCTCTCACTGGCTGTGTGAGCATGGAGAGGACGAAGTTGCCCTGTTTCCCAGTTTTTCTCACAGGCAAATGGAACAGCAATAGCTGAAGCTATGAAGTTGTTAGAGGAACCAAATGAAGTCATACCCATGAGAACACTCTGAACAGCACGAAGCTATACAAAGGCCGAGTAATGGGGTGATACTGTCCGGAGTAGGTGATGTGTTTGTTCTTTTGAGGGGCGAATATCTCTTCTGGAAAGGGATCTCAGGCTGCAGGCTGGTGGTTGCTGCAGGGAGGGTAAAGAAGTTCTCCATGTTCCTTTAACATGATCTCTCTAACTTGATTCTTGCTAAAGCCACAGAATTTGAGCCTTCTAAAGTCATGTTTGAAATTTTAAATTGTCTATTTTTTTATTTTCTGAGATTAATATAATTATGTTATTTCCCCCCTTCCTCACTCCAATCCCTCCCTTGCTGTCTCACAAATTCATGGCCTCCTTTTCTTTAATTGTTGTTACATGGGTGTGTGCGAGACAGGGTTTCTCTGTGTAGTTTTGGTGCCTGTCCTGGATCTCACGCTGTAGACCAGGCTGGCCTCGAACTCACAGAGATCTGTCTCCCGAGTGCTGGGATTAAAGGCGTGTGCCAATGCCACCCAACCAAGTGTGTGTATTCTTAGATGTATAACACAACCTGTTCGGTCCATATAATGTTACTTGTACGTCCATGTTCCCAGGACTGACCGTTTGGTCCTGGGTCACCGATTGGTGTGCTCTACCCTGGGGAAGGTGTTTTCTCCCGTTCTCTGCATCCCTGTAGTTCATTGCGTAGGGTTGAGAGGCGTGAGCGTCCCTCTTCCACATGAGTGTGTCTATTGGTGGTGTCCGTGCCTGGCTCACATTTAGGCAGCCATGTTAGTGAGTTCTCGTGGTATAAGGGGAGAAGAGGGCTATGAACGTGAAAGTCTTCTCCAAGCACAGTCTCATGGTGTAGCTCCTCTGACATTTCTAAGAAACCCAACTTCACAGCAAACTCCCTGTTCCTCTGGCTTTGCAATCTCTCCGCCCCTCCTCTGAGCTGATCCCTCAGCCTTAGGCACAGGGGATGGGACTGAGTTCTACAACCGCATTTTGAGGGCTTGTGGCTTCCTCTAAAGTCTTCCTCTGTTGTAAAAAGAAGGTTCCTTGATGAAAGATGTCATGTGGAATATTAATCCCCAACATTACGTATGATGGAGGTTGGGTCTTTGCACGGTCATGAGGGTGGGGCCCTATGATGGCAATGTGGCTTTGTAAGAGATAAAAGGAACATATATCCAAGTCAACAAGCTTATCCTGTCTTAACCTTGTAGTGAGAGAAGAGGGTCCATGAAAAAGAAAGCCTTCCCCCAGCACAGCCTTATCATTCTTTATAAGTCATCCAACCTATGTTATTCAGTTATAACATTTCCTAAGAAAATGAGCAGAAATTGTTCATCGCTACTTTATAAGGAAGGGAAAAAGGAAAGAGCCCAGTCAGGGGCCAGGAGGCCACATTCTGGTCCAGGTTTCCAGGAAGTACGTATGTCTCTCACCCCCACCCTCTGCAAGCTCTTCCTTGAGCAAGGGCTCCTCATCACTGAAGTGGTCATGATAAGCTCATGTATGTTCATTTGGTCACACCTGTTGATGGAGGCCCTTTCTGCCATCTGCCCTGCCTGGGCCATGGCAGAGATGTCACCATTGAGAAAGGGAGCAGGATATGCTCCAGATGAAACTCGTCAGGTCTTTTAAACTAGAAGTGGCAACTACTGTTTCATGTAACACCCATGAGTGGAATCACTCAGATAATACATTTATGGACATCACAACCCCACAGAGACAGACAGATCTAGGTGGCATAGAGATACCAACAGGTCCCCAGAACTCTAGGGACACTGTTTCCAGGGACGTTATTTACTTCATTTTGCTTTTTATTTTATCAGTGTCTGCTCATCAGTGAAATCCCCAAGTGAGAAGGTCCTTGAGAGATACCCAGTCTCTAGGATCTACGATCCTCGAATGTCTCCACATGACAAGGACTCTCTGGTTTGAATGTGGAGCTGCTAGAGGGTACTGTTCCTGGAGAGGGCCTGGGAGCTCTGTGCCTCTTCCTCAATGGCCCACTCTGTGCAGCTCTTCATGGGTGTCCTTCATAATACCTTCTGTAATCAACCAATCCAGGCAGAAGAAAAGCTCTGATCTGAGTGTGCTCTCAAGCCCCTCAACTCTATCCCTCACCCAAGGAAAGCTATCCTGGTACATTTATCAGTCCTTCAGAATGTGTGGGAACACATATCCTTCTTGGTCACGATGAAAGCATGGTGCCTGAATCCTTGGGGTAGAGAAAGGCAGTCATTTTCATGGCTTTCTACTCCTCTGACTTTTCCAAGCTAGGTCCCCCAGGAAATCATGCAGTCTCGCTTCCTTGCCTTTCCATACCCATAATTCTAAGCCAGGTGGACAGGCTGGACTGTAGTCACAGCCTCCCCTTCCACCCCCAGCAGCCCACTAAGGGAATCCTGAAGGTGAGGTTGGAGAACACCCAGGTCTCAGCATGCAGCAGCAGTAAGCAAGCCTTCCTGCCCGGAAATGCCGTGTCTGGAGGCCAAGCCTCAGAAGTGCTTGTTTAACTGGCCGGTGGCAAGCTCCCTTCTGGGCCATTCTACTGGGCGGCAGGTGTGTGGGGGCGGTCATCTGCCAACCACACAGTGGGCTGGATGCTCCACTAGACCACAAGTGGTGAGGAGAGGAAGCGGGGTGTACGTGGAGGCAGATGGGAAATGACTGTGGGAAAAAGGGCAGGTAGAGCAAACGAGAGGTGGAAGGGACAGCCTTTGTGAAAATAAATAAGGGACAATCAACTTCCAAGGTGACAGCGATGAGAAAAAGTGCCTCATCTCTCATCAGTACCCTCTACCAACTCCACACATCAGGGTTTGCTTTCTAGTGCTCAGAGAACCAAGGACTATGAAAGATACGTTTTGGGAAAAGGTAACTGGACTTCTTAAAGGTATAGCTTAGAAAGGCTGAAGACATGGTTCTGGTCTAAGGAAGACTGCTTGCTTGGAATGTTTGATGCCCTGAATTCCATCCATGGGAGGGAAGCAGTGAAGGAGTGGGGTGGGGGAGAGAACCACAGACTACCTAAAGGTGAATTATTTAACATCTGGGGATGCAATTAGAAATATATAAATAATCCAAATACGTGGGTGTTTTTAAGACAGTGAAAGCACTCTGTAAGGTACTTTAATGATGGAGACCTAGCACTAAAGATCTGTCTAAATCCACAGAACATACACAATGCCAAGAGTGAGCGAGCTCTACTATAAACTATGTGCTCCAGGGGACAATGGCGGGCAGCCGACACCGTAACAAGCACACTGTTCTGGTCTAGGAATGTAGATAGTGACAGAGTTATAGGACAGATGTGCAGGGATGGATATTTAACCCAGATATCCAGGAAGAGTGGAGCGGCCGTGCCCGCTGTGACTTTACTAGAGTGATTTAGTCAACCACTCAAGAGACAAGAATGGTGGAGGCTGAGGCTGCAGCTCAGTGGTGGGGTGCTTGCCTGTCAAGTGCAAGGTCCTGAGTTCGAGCCCCCCCCCTCCCAGTGCCAGAAAAACAAGTAATGTATTCTACGCTGATACATGAAAACATGTACATAAATCGCATTGGTCAACCAAGAGAAGCGCAGAGTAGTCGGTACATACTGGTGTCAAAATGCACACAAGTGCAACTTCAGGGCGTGGAGACAAACTTGGAGAGCTATAAATAGGTGCAACTTTAACTCCGTGTCACTTCCCTGTCAAGCATTTAAGGCCACAATACAACTGAACTTATGAAGGAGAAGAGATGTTGTAAGCCAAGAGGACGTGGGAGATCCAGAACAGAGTAAGAGTGGATTTCCTAGTGTCCCCCATCTCCTGACCTTTGTCCTGGTTTTCAGCTCTCCTCTAGTCCCTGGCAGTGCCCCATCTTCATCTCTCATTTATATTTTTTCATCTTTGATGAGAAAGACCGAATGTCAGTATTGTGTTGACACTGCCTATAACATGGATTCTGGAGATTTCCATGAGAGCAGGCCCCCTGTCTGAAAGCTCAAGCTCTCTCGGAGCAGACTTATGAGAGAGAGAAAACATACTCCACAGGCCTAGAATCTGGGTTCTCCACTGGCAGCAGGTCCCAGGGCCCCTGATCCAAATGTGGGCTCCCCTGGTCCAGCCGCAAAGCATCCTAACCTCTCCAAGCAGCCCTCTGGCAGAGGGAAGCAACCTATGAGCTCAGAAAGCTAATGACCTTGAAACTATCCATTTATCTTGGCCTTCCCCCTCCGTGAGAGATGCCACAAAAGGTGCCAGTCTCTCTCTTTCTCTCTGAAGAAGGATGAACATCGCCAGAAAGCCAGGCCTCAGCCTCCCTTCTCCTCCTGGGCCAGGCCCAGGGCTGGAATATTGACGGAGCCAGAGGGGAGAGTAAATCACTCTCGATCATTCCTGAGCCCTCCACCTCAGGGAGAGCGCTCACCTGAGGTCTGCGTCAGAGCCTAATGTCTGTCGGCTTCTCCATAAATCTTCATAAGTAGGCAGTGTTGCTTCCTAACAAACCTGCTTGGAGCCAGAGACCGGGGACAAGTCTCCCAAGCCGAGCCGAGCCGAGCTGGCAAGCCAGCGGTGGACAGCACAGCTCCCCCCCCTCCCCCGCCACCTCCAGCCTCCCACCAAGAGAAGGAGGAAGGTGCCCACCACAAGGAACTGGAGTCTCTCTGAAACCATCGCTCCTCTCGGCTGCCCAGCATCTGCTTCGGTGGCTGCCCTCACCCTGGCACGGGGACTTCAGATTCCCGCTGGGCCCAGCTGAAGCCAAGAGCTGGCACCGCGAGACTCCCCTTTGTTCATGGCGCTGGCCACTTGGGTGTGGGATGTTTCCTCTCCTCTCTCCCGCAGCATTCAATGGGATTTGGGTTAAACACCAATTCATGGACTATGGCTGGGTTGAGAAGGCGTCTTGTCCCAGCCTGGAATACAAACAAATAAAAAGACCAAAATCAACAAAGAAAAATGGATGCCCGTACTCTCAGAAAAGGCACAGCCACTTTGAAGATAAGGAACGCCCCCTCCCTCTAGTAACTGTTTTTTGCATTTGGGGAGTCCTCCATGAGGTTTCCTTTCCTTCCCCCACTAAAACTGTCTTTGTCTTCTTTGGTGGACTCACACCATAGAGACCATCCGGGATGCCCTGTCTTAAAGGGTCTTGGGTACCTCATTTCCAGTGGCATCCAAAGGGGATGCTGGGGAGAAGCTGAAGTGGTCTCCCATTCAAGTTGATAGAATGGATGTGGGGGGTTTTGTTTATGGCTTTAAGGATTAAAAACAACGTAATGTATTCTTGTCAGGTAAATCCACAGTTTCAGTTCACATGTCCAAGGTCCCTGAAAAGGTGAGTCAGTTGGTTTGCTACTGTACTGATTCGAGAAAGGGCTAAATTAATCCTTCCACATGATGTCTGAATAGGTTATTATAAGGTGCTTAGAGACTTGGCAGGCTCAGCCCCATCTTTCTTTCAAGATGCTAAGAAAATAAATGTAAATGCAGAAGGCACGGCATGTGGGGCATCTGCTGTCCAAACTCGTAATCTGAACGTCAGTGCAGCATTTAGGAAAAGATAAGCACAAGAACAAGGGTAGCAGGTCCTCACCAGAGTCGATTCTGCTTCTGACCCTCCAGTCAGTCTCATTTGATCCCAAGGGACTTGAGACTTGATCACCCTCCAGTCCCTCAGCCGCTTTGTCTTATTCGAAGACTGGCGTTTTGTTTTGTTTTGTTTTTTGTTTTGTTTTTGTCTTCTAATGAAAACCAACTTGACCTCCTTTTGAACCAAGAGGAGAATTTATTAAGAAGTTACTGGGTCATCTCACAGGACCCACAGGCAGTGGGGCCTCTCCAAAACACAAGTAGGAACTGGGAAGTCGTCAGGAAGTCAGGCTGTGCCCTTGTGCTGATCGTTTCTCTGCGTTCCCTGTTCACTCTGCTCTTCTCTGGAGCCTGGCTTTCTCTCTTGCCCCTTCCACTCGGGGTGGGGGGAGGGGAACCTAACTCCATTTCTCCATCCCATTCCACAATGAGAGAATGGCCACCCCCAAATTAGAGTTTCACTCTGATTAAAAAAAAAAAAAAAAAAAAGATGACAAGCATCAGCATCCCTGAGCTCCTTCTTGTGGCCCCCTTTGAACTGGTTGCTCTTGTTCCTTTCTCAAAGCATCCTGTTCTTGTTCTGCGAATGTGATGTTTCTCATCTCTAATTTATGACACTAATCTGAGAAGTTTGTGTTGTTATTTATTTAATTTTTGGCTTTCTATTGTATGCCTTTAATTCTCTCCTTTTTCCTCCAGGTTCAGCTTATTGGGTTTCGTTCTGTACGTCTTAATGCTACTCATTAAACTATGAGGTCTGATTAACTTGGTCTATTTCTAATCAAAGGGAAATATATTGGTTTTATTTGTGGGTGGTTGGGTGTCTTTCCCCTGCTGTGGTGTGCATATGTCTAGTCTCCTGCTCATTTACAAAAGACGTGCTTGACTGGAAAAAAAAATTGTAGATTTGAACACTTGGGTTTTTTATTTTTATTATTTGTGTGTGTGTGTGTGTGTGTGTGTGTGTGTGTGTGTGTGTGTGTCTGGGGTATATGCATGTGTGTGCAAGTGCCCACAGAATTCAGAAAAGGTCATAGGGTCTCCTGAAGCTAGAGTTACAGGTGGTTGTGAGCCACCCAGCATGGGTGCTGGGAACTGGACTTGGGTCCTCTGGAAGATCGAGATGCACTCTTAACTACTGAGCCCTCTCCACTGTACCCTGAGCATTTGTTAAGTGAGAGGCTTCACTTCAAAATAAGCCAAGGAAGAGGTAGCTTGCTGCAGCACCGGATTCCGGGCTGGAAATACTTATAATAAGGAGCAGAGAGGATGTACTCCAGGGCAGTGCCGTTCACTTTAGGCTGTATACCACTTTGTCTCTTCCGAGCTGCCTTCAGCAGATGGACACAGGGAGGGAACATGGCCAGCCAATCAGTGTGCAGAATTCTGTGTCTACCAACTGAGCACAGAGGCTTTCCTGGTGTCTGTTGAGCAGGTAATGCTCCCTGTGATAATAACCTCCTGGATTGCCCAGATCAGTGTCTGTTGGCAGTCTTCTAGACTCTCTTTAAATTCCAGGAATTTGTTGAAAAACTCTGCCTACTGATGATAGCTTCCATATTATAGATTTAGTCACTTACATTTTATTAGGCTCTTAGAAAGGAGGAGAGAAAAGCACATTCTCTTGTTATAACCTTGAAAAAGAGTTTATTAATTCTAATTTCAATTTTAAAACAGGGAATCTGATTGGTCCACCTCTGACCAATAAACAAAGTAGGAGGGGCTCATGGTTGCCAAGGTGGTTCTCATTGGGGTTCGTTATAAGATGGACAGAGAACTCCAAAGAATCCACAAACCATGAGTTTTGAGGGCTTAGGATTTTGATGCATTAGTGGCCTTCCATTCCTATAGAGACAAGTCCCGTGTAACTCCTCATTTTATCTAAAACAGGATGAGGTCCAGTTGTAGGCTGGTAAATGTTTAAGGACAGACTCTGGAAGGGTGGAGGGTCGGATTCCTCATCTGCAGAACTTGCAGTCTGTGGTGCAAAGACTCCTACTATCGTGGGTTTCAAGCTACGTGCATGAAGCCATAGACTTTGGAGTGAGGCAAATATGCACCAAATTGACTCATAAATGTGTGCACAAACCACCAGCAGCTCACTCATGGCTAGGTCAGAGTCTACTGGACAGTCTGACCCAAAGCGCCACCAGGTAATAAAATAGGTGGGGGTTCATTAACAGTCACTAGTTACAGGCTGGAGAGCTGATGCAGTCAGTAAAGGTAGGACCCATGTAAAAGCCAAGCCTGGTGGTGTGCATCTAGTCCCAAAGCTGATGAGGCAGAGACACACATATCTCTGGAGCTCACTGGCCAGCTGGTCTAGCAAGACTGATGAGCTCCAGGTTCAATGAGAGACTCTGTCTCAAAAATTAATGTGGAGAGCAATTAAAGAAGACTCCCAATACTGACTTTGAGCCTCCACATATATACGTGTGTGTATGTACCCACACAAACATCACACACACACACACACACACACACACACACACACACACACACACACGAGAGAGAGAGAGAGAGAGAGAGAGAGAGAGAGAGAGAGAGAGAGAGGGGGAGAGAGATTTGTTGATCACAAGGAATATAACCTAACACACTTAGATCAAGCACACAGAGAAATGTATTGCTGAAAACCTGGAGTAAAGTGAAATCCAAGGAAGAGCAGCATGATAGCAGCTCGGGAAGCGACAACAGGCTCTGGTGATCTCCAGTGCAGTCCTTCTCTGCACCTCCTCTCCAGATGTCTACCATTTTGAATTCAGTCTAGTTTAGTTTTAGACAGTCTCATGTAACCAAGGATACGCCTGAACTCGCTGGCTAAACATAGCCTTGAACTTGTGTGCCTTCTGCCTCTCCCTTCCAAGTGCTAGGATTAGGGATGCACTGCTGCTCCAGTGTGTGAAGTGCTGGACATGGAACCCAGGGCCCCATGGACACTTGGCAGACATTCTAGCCGCTGAGCCACCTTCCAGCTCCAGGAGTTCTACTCCTGTGACTTGATTTCTATTCCTAATGTCCAACTCTAGATGAATTTCCAGATAAAGGATCTGACTGCTCTCACACTAGGTGACTTGGGCTTGGGGTGCAGCTTAGTGGTAGAGCATTATGTGGTATACATGTAGTCCTAGGCTTTACTCCCAACACTAAAAATAAATCTCTAATCTGATGCCAGTGACCTATGGCAAAAACCAGGCTTCCAAAGGCAAAGTTTACCACATAATCTGTAGGCTACAAAAGGAAAATGTGTGGTGTCTTGTTGAACAATGACTAAAAAATGTCAGGGTGACATCATGGAGCCTTAAATGAGGGTGGAGAGCCTTTTCAGAAAGAGACAGCCCAATATGGCAACATAGGTCATATGCCCATGAAGTCTCTGGCTAAAGTCAACGTAACTTCTGCAGTAGGTTCTCTCTCTTACTCATCCTGGCCTGAGAGTGGCTCATAAGATAAAAGCTGAGCCTGTGCTAGACTGGGAATGAGGCTTCCCAGGTAATGGGTGGGTGTGGAAGAATATGACACCCTCTCCTTACTCCTACCCTCCCAACAGGCCCTCTGACGATGACACCCTTGGATGAGACAGTCAACGTCATGAGAGACCTTGCTGCACAGTCACCCAGAGAGCATTTGCCTGGGTTCCCGACACCCAGTGTGGGGATAATGTTGTTTATTCTAAGTTAGAAATTTGTTATAAAATGGTAGTCGTTTCTTCTGGTCTTTGATGATAGGCTGTCATTTGTACATAGGCAGCTGAATAACTGCATGGGTTATGTCCTTTGTTTTCACTAAATTTGCCCTAAGTTTGGACAAATGATTTTTAAAAGATTCCCACAAAGAAAATGAAAGTTAGAGTTAGCAGTACACACAAATTAGATCCTAAGAAAATGGCTCTTCAGCGAACACATTTCAAAGGAAAAAATACCAATAAAAAATTAATCAAATTTGGTGAAGGTGCCAAGAATGTTAGCATTTTTTGTTCTGTTGTTGTTGTTTTGGACTGTTTGTTTGTGACAGGGTCTAACTATGTATCCCTGACTGGCCTCAAACTCACGGAGATCTGCCTGGTTCTTCAGTGCTGGGAATTAAAGGCGTGTACCACTATGCTCCGGCTAGCATTTTTTAATTATGGACTTTCCATTCCCTTTAAATATTAGGTAATATAGCTAGTACATGTCTAAAAGTTGTAAATAAGCAAATAGTTACATATTTGTGCATATTTAAAAGTAGTTCACTGGTGGATTGCCTGATCAAGAAGCCTGGTAACTGCCAAGTCCCTGCTTTGAGTGAATGGCAGGAAGCACCTGTTCTTGGTCATGATGCCACCTGGTTGCAGCAGCATTATGGCCCGGGAGGTAGTGGCCCAGTGGCCCAGCCTGGGACAGCAGCCTGGAGTGAGAAGGCACTCAAAATAATCAGGATACCTGAAAGCATTTGTGGCCATGGGAACTGTATTTTTCTCACTAACAACTGGGGCCCCATCCTTCTCGTGAAGATGTAAACAGAAGTAGAACTGCAGTAGACAGGAAATCTTTAGGAAGACTCAAATTATACCACAGTTGTTTTTAAGATGTTGAAAAAATGCTATTCAGACAAAAAGGAAAATTAAAGTACACACACACACACACACACACACACACACACACACACACACTGCATAGTAAGTGAGTGGAAATCTTTTAATTAATAATAATTAATAATAGCATTGTTAATTCTTTGGGAATTTCATGTGATGTATTTTAATCACCTTTGCACACACACACAGCTCCTCCCAGACCCTCTGCTCCTCCACACCCACCCAGTTTTGTATTGTCTATTTTTTAAACCATTTGTGTTACCCAAATACTTTTGGGTCTGAGGCCTGCCCTTGGAAGTGGTTGACCTACCAGGGGCCATATCCTTAAAGAAAACTAACTCTTCCTCACCCAGCAGCTATCAATTGCCAATAGCTCCTCAGCTAGAGTGGGACTTTGTGCCCACCTCCTCCCCTCCATGCTGGGATTCTTTGCTTGGAGTGAGCTTTCCCGGGTTCTGTGCATGCTGTCACAATTGTTGTGCGGTCACATGTATAACTTCCCTGTTGTGTCCAAAAAATGGTTTCCTTATGGCCATGCACCACCCAGAGCATCATGAGAGCCAGAGCTCTGACAATCTTCCTGCTTCCTCTTCTTCAGTGATCACTGGAGCCTTGAGGAGAGGGTGTTCACTTAGGGCTGAGCACTTCAGAGTCTCATTCTCTGCACTTGACCAGGAGTGGGTCTCTGTGTTAAGTGTGGTCTACTACAAGAAGAAGCTCCTTTAATGAGGGTTAAGAGATGCACTGATCTATGCCAATAAGTCATTAATTATCCCACTGCTGTGCTCATTTAGCAGAAAAATAGTAGTAGTTCTTGCCTAGGGTTCATGAACTATCTAACGAAGTTAGGATATACTGAAGAGGCGGAAGCAGGAGGAACATGAATAGAAACCTTATCGCATGTATTTTTAAGTATTTTTAATTTATGGATATGAATGTTTTTGTCTGCATGTATGTCTGAGCATCAAGTCACATCACATGTATATGTTGCCTGCAGAGGCCAGAAGAATTAGACCCTCTGGAACTGGAGTTACACATAGTTGTTAGCAGCCATGTGGATGCTGAGGATCTCAAACCTGAGCCCTCAGAAGAGCAGCCAGTGCTTTTTCCACTGAGTCATCTCTTCAGCCCCTGCAAATATTCTTAGATCTGCTGTTCCACCCTGTTGTGAATAACTGCATTTATTTTTATTGATAATTGTTCTTCCTTTGCATGAATACCCAATTTATATAAAGAAAATGTGATCTCTCTGTAGACACACAATGTAGTATTATTTGGACATTGAAAAACAAACATTGTCATTTTTAGCAACATAGACAGGAGCTGGAGGACAGCATGTTAAGCGAAATAAGCCAGGCACAGAAAGATAAATACTGCAAGCTCTCATTCATATGCGGAAGCCAAGAAATTGACCTCATAGAAGTAATGGATAGAATGGTAGTTACCAGAGGCTGTGAAGGATTTGGGGGCAGGAAGAGATGGAGAAAGGACCGTGAATGGGTGCAGAGGTACCACTGAGTAGAATGAATAACTTCTCATGTAGGATAATTATGATTGATAATCATTAACTGGATTCTTTCAATATAGCTGGTAGAGAGAATTGTGAATATTTCCAACACAAAAATAAAGATCTGAGGTATGATTATACCAGTTGTTCATATCTAACCATCACTATATCACACATGTAATGAAACATCACAGTGCTCTCCATAAATAAATGGAATTACTATGTGCTAATTAGTGCTTTTAAATGTATTTACAAATAAAATTTAAATTGTGTATTTATTCTTTCTTGTAGAAGGACACTTGCCTTTGTTTTCAGTCATTGTAAACAACTCTGCCTGGTTCACAGGACCTTGAACACACATGAGCTTCTCTAAAATGGGATTAGTGGAGGTGCTGACTTCTGGGTGCATCTTAAACTGTTGTGGGTAACACCCAATTGTCTTCTAAAACAGTTACGTCAGCTTACTCCCTGCCCTCAGCAGCAGCTCACAAGACTTCTGAGAATTACGCAATGTTACCAACTGACTTTGGCAACCCGTGTTGTCAAATTTACACTCTTGCCAGCCTAAGAGGTGTTATCTCTTTGTGGTATCTTGAGTTTTATCTCTTTGTGGTTGATATTTGCATTTCCCTCATCAATAATAAAGTGCTTTACACATATGGATTGGCCATGTAGATGTCTTCTTGAGTAGTTGCTGGGGTTTGCACAATTTCTCTCTCTCTCTGGTTTTGGATATTCTGTTATTACTGTCTAATTAGCATCACATTCAGTTCTTTACCTAGACTCTGTTACCTTAAAGGCATTCATTTTCCTTTGGCCCCCTGTGGGCCTCTGTTGTGTGTTCAGTGTCCCTTTCTGCCTTTTGTGTTCTGTTCCACTGGCCTATCTGTCTCCCCCTGAACTAACAGCAGAGTCTAGCTGAGATTTGGGTTAAAATTAGAAAACATGGTACCTACAAATCAATTAAGGATGATAAGTATCTTTACAAAATTGGGTCTTCTTTTTCATAGATATGGTACACTTCTTAATTTCAGCTTCATTGAATATTTTGTGATACCATAACATATGTATTTGGTTTTCATTTGTAGTTCCTGGTCCATAGCTCCCTCCCCATGGCAGAGAATTTCTCTTCTCCAAGGCAAACCATATAAATTCTGGTCTTCTTACACTTTTCTGTCTAAGCAATGACCATCAAAACTTCTCTGATGTGCCCGTGTAGGACAGTGTACCATGGGACCTTCCTCATTCCAGAGGGGTCCTGTCCCGTGCCCTGGCTACAGAAATGCTGTAGAGAAAAGCCAAGAAGATTCTGAACATAAGCAGACCTTGCTGGGCTTGATAATCACACCTATGCTATGATGTTTCCATGAAAACCTAGAAGGCCAGGGTTCCTGTGTCTCAATCTGTCTGTGACCTCTGTACTGCCTTTTACACTGAGCCATGGAACGTGAGTGCTGCTCGGAGCCACTCAGCAAATTAACTGAACCAGAGGAGTGGCTTCTGTGAATCTTGACTTACAGAAGCAACCTGGGCATTCCTCACTAATAAGTATTTAATAATACTCACTTTTATGCAAAAGCAGAAATAAATTTATTATTTCAAACAACAACAACAAACCAACTGGCATCTGAAGGGAGGGGACTGTCTTGGGGACTGATTCTTAGTGTGTGGGATCTGTCACTATCTCCAGAAATACAGAGTCAGAAATGACCCAGATTAGAGGACAGACTGTGGTATCTGCAGCAGAACTGCTTACTTACTTGTTAGTGGGGAAAAGCCCTATACTCCAAGAAGTCACAGAAGGGAGTATGTAGTTGGAGAAACCAAGTCTGAGCTGTTCTTCTCTTCCATGTATCAGATCTCTCAATGTGCCTTTAAAATGTGGTCCATAGAGGTGGTGTCATATATGTGTGTATGTGTGTGTGTGTGTGTGTGTGTGTGTGTGTGTGTGTGTTATGTATGTATATGTTAAGTGTTTCATATCTTAAAACATATTTTGTTTCTGCTTTATGGGAATGCAGCTGGCATTGCATCTGCTCTAGGTTGGATCTTGAAAGCACCCCAAAGGCCCACGTGTTAGTACCTAGTGTGGCTGTGCACCCCAAAGGCCCACGTGTTAGTACCTAGCGTGGCTGTACAGGGAGGTGATGGATCTCCTAAGAACTAGAGCCCAGTGGGAAGTCCTCTACTCAGGAGGGCGTGTCTTGGAAGGAAATTATGCATCTCCAGCTCCTTCCTCTCCCTTCTGCTTCCTGACAGTGGAGCGGAGCAGTATTGCTCGGCCGTGTCTCCCGCCATGATGTGCTACCTCACCACAGGCCCCAAAGCATTGGAGACAACTAACCATGGCCAGAAATCCCCAAAGCTGTGAGCCAAAACATATCCTTTTCTCTCTCTATCTCAGATATTTATTACAGTAACAGTGTTGACTAACACATTATCCAACAGTTTGGGTAATCTACCTTATTAATTCTAAAAAGCTATCTGTGTATCACATTAGGTTTCCTAGTAACACACTCTTACTTTGTTTGCCTCCCTCTCGCTTATGCATGCTCTATAGCCACCACTGCCGCATTTATCAGATTCTTTATGCACGCATCTTACCCTGTGCAGTGTGGTCAGCTCCGGGAGGAATGGTGCAGTAGTTATTTTTCTGTTGCTGTGTGAAGACATCATGACCAAAAGCAACTTTTAAAAGAGTTCATTTCGGCTTGCGGTTTCCGAGGGATGCATCCATCATGGCATGGTGGGGTTGGAGGCAGGGGGGGGGG
>CABHPP010148302.1:0-60088 GCA_902168425.1 Peromyscus attwateri
AAACACATGTGAAACTTTAGAACTCATGCTCAGTATTTCACACTAGATCCAGTTTCTAGCCTTCATGTTGTAATTGAGTTTAATCACCGTGTGACAGCTAGCAGAGTTGAGTATGGAACCTGGAACAATATCAAGAGACTCCAGAACCTGAGTAAAAAGCCCAGTTCCTTTTGAACCAGGCAGGCTAAGTAGGTACTACAGATTGGCTCAGTTTAAAAATTTCATAAATCACAATCCCTTTTCTTTGCAAGGGTAGGACAGCAACTGGCTTTTAAGTAGCCATGGCATATTTGAAATGTCCTTACTAAGCCCGATACCGTCATGTGTGGGATACCTTCCCCCAAGCTCGTGGTCAGAAGTGTCTTGAAGAGCCCCCAAACAATACAGGCTATCACCACCGCTCTTGGTTGCCTGCCAGAACTTGGTGGCTCACCACTATTGCTGAATATACTAAACACTTTTGGTCACGGGGTGTAGAGAAATCAAGTTGGTAGTTACCAGGAAATTTTCTCCCTTCTGCTAGCTTTCATAGTACCAGCAGGTGCTTTGCAGGCTTCTGGGCTGGAAAAGTCACCCACAGTCTTACCTACTTGTGAAGCATGTGAGCTACAAATACGACCAGTGTGGCAAGATACACTCATAGGTGAGATAGTGGGGTGGAATGTGATGGGGAGAGAGTGGGTGGGACAGTGATAACAAACACAATGCGGACAGACAACTGCTTTGAGCTTGGAGTTAAGGCTTGGTTCACAGGGGGAAGTGCATATAAATCTGACCACAAAATAAGCTTCTTAAAAAGCCATTTACACGTACAGCAGACACTGGGTTTTCTAAGCTGGACCTGTGATTTCTTTTTTTCTGTTTCATTTTCCTCAGTGTCATCATGGGTAAATTCATGTCAGAAGGCAGTCCTAATCTGGTTTTACCACATTTACAGGGCTGAGGCCAGAGAGCAAAGGAGATCAGTAAGAAAGACGCACTTTAAGGAAAGACTGGATAAACTCAGTTCACCACAAAATTGTGATTAATAAGCATGATTTTCTTGATTCCATGCACAACGCTATCTGATGCTTTCACCCAGAAATATTCTGCTTGCAGTGGTGGGTCCGTTCAATTTCAGGCAGCAGTAGTGTTAGAAGAAGGCACTTTCTGTGTTTACTCAGAGCTGTCTTAATTTACCCTCTCAGATTCACACCCCGATTGCACCAAAGTCAGCAGGATCTAACGTCTAATTTACTTATACGTATGGTGAACTACAGTGCCAAGGATCACGCATGGCCATTGCCCTGTTTCAAATATTCATGAGTCTTCATGGCCCAAAATGCATTAAAGGTGGGAGGGATGCCAACAACACATGGTCTCACGGTCTTTCCAGGCATGAGGAGCCTTCTCAGATCAAAGGAGCAGGATGTTAAAGACTTCAGACTAAGCTGTCTTTGTGAGAGACGCTCACAAAGGGAATGCCAACTTGTACACCTTGCTCCAATTACAGAACAGCAAACAGAAAACACCAGAGGCTTACTCTTGTGACCTGGGGATGTCAGGGCTGCTCCTCTCCTGGTTCTTTTACACTGCCATCGATCACTGGCATTTTATATACACACAGCGTGGTGTTTCAGTACTGGAAGCATTGTTGATGCTTTCAGAGACCTAAATGAATGGGTACTGAGAAATTAACAGCATTTAAGCCAGTGTAATCTTGCTAATGGAGACTGTGTGGCATGCGGCAAGCGTTACAAAAGCAACATTAAAATGGTGAGGAGCTGTAAAGCAGGCACATAAAGCGACCCCCGATAATAAAGCTCTCCCTCCCATTGTTTGCCAGTGGCTGCACCTGCTTTTACACCTGTGCTCTTTCTCTTGATCTGGTCTGACACTCCGGAGATATTAGGCGCTCAGCCAGTTTCACACCCAGCCATTCCTATGATCAGACCCAGCTATCAACGCACTTTTTAAAAAATACATTAAATCAAGTATCAACCCCAGGGCTCTGAACTACTTTTGACTGACAGGACCAACAAAAGTTCCAGGCTAATTACTTCTAAGGACTAGTTCCCACTGCAAGGAGTTCCTACTGACCTACTTTGGACTCACTGAGATAATTTATCAGGTAAGATAATTAAAGGAATATAAAGCGGTGTCTAAAATGAACCAAGTATCAGAAATATTTGCTGAAATCGTAAGTTCTTATTCCCACTGCTATCAGCTGGTGCTTTATTACTTTGCAATGAGTCAACTTTCTCTTATTTAGAAGCCATTCTTCCTCTGTATAAATTATATTTGCAGGATATATTTGAGATTCTCTTTGATGCTTAAATATATAAGTTTTGATTTTTCTCAGCGTGGTTGTAAAGAGAATGATCTTTTAAGTCCTTCTGTGTTTTTTTCCCCTTGAACTCCTCCCCCTGCAGGACCAAAGCATTTCTTTCTCCATGCCAGTGATATCAGTGTTTCTACTGTTCTCAACTCTTTTTAAAATCCTTCTCTCGTATATTACATCCCAGTCACAGTTTCCAGCCCCTCCTCTCCCTTAGCCTCTCCTCCCCACCTCCCCTCTCCCTCAAATCTACCCCCCTCTCCTTGAGGGCCTCAGAAAAGAGGAGGCCTCTCAGGACACCAACCAAACACCACACAACAGAACAAGCTATAATAAGGACAGGCACATGCCATCACACGGAGGCTGAACGAGGCAGCCCCGTAGCAGGGAATGGGTCCCACAAGTAGGCAAAAGAGTCAGAGATAGCCCCCGTTGCTGTGGGATGGTCTGTATGTCAAATTACTCTGATTGATCAATAAATAAAACACTGATTGGCCAGTGGCTAGGCAGGAAGTATAGGCGGGACTAACAGAGAGGAGAAAAGAACAGGAAGGTGGAAGGAGACACTGCCAGCCGCCGCCAGGACAAGCAGCATGTGAAGACGCCGGTAAGCCACGAGCCACGTGGCAAGGTGTAGATTTATAGAAATGGATTAATTTAAGATATAAGGACAGTTAGCAAGAAGCCTGCCACGGCCATACAGTTTGTAAGCAATATAAGTCTCTGTGTTTACTTGGTTGGGTCTGAGCGGCTGTGGGACTGGCGGGTGAGAGAGATTTGTCCTGACTGCTGACCAGGCAGGAAAACTCTAGCAACACCCCATTCCCACTGTTAGGAATCCCACAAGAACACCAAGCTACTCAGCCACCAAATATAATGCAGAGGACCTAGGTCAGACCCCTATAGACTCCCTGACCTCTGTGAGTCCCCATGAGTCCCAGTCAGTTGATTCTGTGGGCTATGTTCTTACGTGCCCCTGACCCCTCTTGTTCCTACAATTCCCTCCTCCCACTCCTCCACAAGATTCCTTGAGCTGAAGTCTGTCTTTAATAAAGGGCACCTCTATTCCAGCAGTGGTTACTCCACAATGTGGGCAGTTTATCTTGCTTGAGTTTTAACTCTTTCTTTTGGAAGTCGAATCCTTTCTTACACAAAGGTAAATATCCAGAGCTGAAGACATTTTTACAGCAAAGGTCTAGCTTTCATATTGAGATAACTGATCATTTTCTGATTTTTACAGTCTTGATGTTTTCATAAGAAGAAAGAGGCAGGAAAAGAACGTCAAAATAAAACCACAGTACATAACACTTTGTCTTCCATTAGATTATAAACCATCTGTTCCCTCAGAACACAGCATTAAATATCATGGGACTAGCATCACAGCCTATCAGCCTATCAACACCATCTTCTAACTATTATTTCTGACCTCTTATTCCACTTTCTTTTTCCCTGTTTCTTTAATTTTGTTAATTCCTCATTTGCATTGTGTCTTGCTCCTTAACTCAAAACCTCCTCTAACTGTGGAGATGTGATCAGCTGACTGTACTGGCTTATGGATGCTAACAAAATATTTATCTTCCTCATGGGAGATCTTTGAGGAACTAGACCCAACCCCATGGCAGAATAAAAATATTCTCATCTTAGACCAGGTTTAAAGAAAGATCAGAATTAATTTTGTACCTTTGTGTATGTGTTCCAGGAATAATAGCATTTGTCATTAGTGATACCTAGTTATTACTTCATAAAGTCACAAAAAAGAAATTTGTATGCATGAAACTGTGTTTTAGTTGATGTCAGAGGAAAGCCTATCACAAAATATTGTGCTGTATTCTTTATTGCTACATAGCCCATGAAGAATTTTATGTTTGCAAGGGGATACAGCCATAGTTCCGTCCCAAATCAATAGTGCCAAACTCCCTTGTTGTCATGAGGATTCTGCAGAACAGTATGGTCAGATCACTCCCTGCACACTAACTGTCTTACTTTTTGGTCTCTCTCATTCCATGCCTACTTAACTTCATTTATTGCTTTGTTCTCATGTCCTTCGGCTGTTTCCAATCTACTGCATGGGCAGAACAAACACAATATGTTAACATACAAAAGTATTTAGGTAAATGAAAATCAATGCACTGGTGTCAGCACAATTCTTTATTGCTTACCGTGGACATTTAAAATACGTTCTGTTTGAACATTAACAGCTTTCACTCTGTCTGGGAAGTATAATGATGTTCTTGGCTCCCTGCACCTGCAGTCTCTCATCTTCACAGCTATGGCCACTTAGTCCCCATCTGGAGGTTCAGGCTTATTCTGAATTTTGGAACCGATCTTGTCTCTAGGCTGGAGCGTATAAGATATCTTAGCCAAAAGTTAACTGACCCAGCATCCAGCCAGACTTCGTATTGATTTCATTTTGACCTTGCAATTTATTATTCCGATTTAGGCTATGTTCCTCTTACCTCTGGTCACCAAGGCTTGGTCATCTAGTCAGGTTCACTAAGTGGACCTGGTTTAGTCCCTAATTCATTTTCCTGCTTGAGACCCAATTCCTGGAGGCTCTGCCTGGTCCCCTTGTCTCTTTCATAACAAAGCTATTTCTGAAGTCAATTTGTCATGCTGGGGCCTCATGGACAACTGCTAATTCTTTCTGATGCCACTAGCCTGGCACATAAATCCTTGAACTACATTTATACCATGAATCTGAAGTTCTGCAATATACAAGAATTAGCACTCTCCTGGCTTGGATGTTTTCCCACTGCCCATTATAAGTATTTTCTGAGTCATCAGCTCTAACCCACAGTCCTTCGGAGTCACTGTGTATACATTGCCTACAATCTGGCAATTTCATTATTCTAGGTAGGGCAGCAAAGAAACATTTTAATTACATCTTTGATTGAATTGTCATGCCAACACCTTCCGCCTACATTCACCTCATACCCCATCTTGTCCCTGCCACTTAAACACTTCAAAAATTAATTTCTTCTCTGTAAAACAAAGTAATCTGTATAGCTATTTTGAAAAAAAAAAAACCCTGAGAAAAGTGTGTACAAATGATAAAACACATAGTAAGCAATCCAACATTCCTAGGTAATTGTAGTGGGGAGCTGTTTGAGCCATGCCCTGAAGCACCGCCCCTAGTGAGGCAGCTGCAGCTGTTACACCTGCCTATGACCTTGAGGTACCTGCCCCTGGGGCATGGCCACAGGGACCCTTAAGACCTGGGATGCACGCATGCTCTCTTTCTTGGATGGTTTTGGATGCTGAGATCTTAGACCAAGCCGTTCAGCGTGGGACATAGCTCAGTTTTCCCGGACCCTACAATAAATCTCCTGTGGTTGTGAGTTTACCCCCAAATAAATTCCTTTGATCATTATATAGACTCCATGGATTAATCCCAATAGGTAATGGTATAATGCCATGTCTTAAATTCTGTACTTGGAGAGTGTTAGTTAAAACTGACCATTATAAAGAGAGATGGGAGAAAGAAAGTTCTTTTAAAATCTTCTGTACCAGCAATACATGCTCTTAACTGCTGAGCCATCTCTCCAGGCCCCCTCTATGTCTATATTTTTTAAAAGGAAAACAATTGTCAGCTTGAAAAATGATGGGAAACTAGAAATGAAGTCAATGATTCTTTTAATCAATCATTTCTTTTAAAGTAGCATTTCCATAAACATTTATGAAATTTCAGAAAAATAAAAAAAAATACATCCCACTTCACTGAAATTTTGATTCATTAAGTTTGGGGTTGAGCTAAAAAGTTGATATGTTGAAAGAATCTCAAAAGAAATTCTGGTGATCTCCCACAATTGGGACCATAAATTTATCAGCATCAGAATATTCAGGATGCTCTTAAGAAAGTATGCATCCATTTTCCTGAAGATGCTTCAGCTACTGTGTGCACCACAGATGCATTCCTAGCTGTCTAGTCGCTGAAGGTGTGTGGTATCTGGAAAGCCAACTGATGTCTACTTTTATGAATAGAAAGTAATTCTGTCTGGTTACATACTGTCCACATGGAAGTGTCCCAGTTTGCTCAGGTGGTGTCTTTTCCTTATTTCTGCATTAAAATGTGTTATAAGTCCCTAATGTTTCACTCCTGCCAAATGTATCCACTTTGTTTTTATTTACAAAGTGTTCATTTTCTCTAGAGAAACTCTTTCTATTCATGGAGGCTTTATCAAAGTGAGTGTTGATAGCATTTGGTAAATAGTTTTCATATTGAAGAAAACAAATAGTTTTCTGTTTTCATCAAAGAAATGAAGTGTATGTAAAAGAGAAAGAAATGGGGGAGGAAGGGAGTGGAGGATAGGAAGGAGGAAGGGATGGAAGGAGAGAGCAGAGAAGAGGGAGAGAAGAGAAGAGAGAAAGGGGGGGGAGAAAGAGATGGAGAGAGTTGGGGAGAAGGATGGAGGGAGGAGAAGGGCGAGAAGAGGAGGGAAGGAAAGACTGAATGCTTCTTCCCTATCCAGACACACCAGACTCTGTGTCCTCGGCTTTATGCGCTTTACTAAATGACCAGACCAGGACCAACGCACACAGACGGTGGAGAAGGCTAAATATTCCACACCCATTCAAAGTAATGCAGACTATCATTGTTCAGCATATCCTTATATGAGAAGATGAATATTCTGTAGAGGAAAAGAAAACCTAATGCTGGAGGGCAGCCCAGTGTGTGTGTGTGTGTGTGTGTGTGTGTGTGTGTGTGTGTGTACGTGTACGAGAATGTGTGTATATTTGGCTTATGTGTCTTGTCAGCTTGGCTGTGGGTAGTCATATATGTCCTCTCTTAAATCTTGATTACTCAGACCCACAATACTAGAAATTGTGTTAGTAATTGCTGTGGTTTGAACATTCTGTCAATACATTTGTTCAAATTCTTGACAATGAATTGCATTAGAAGAGATGGTTTGGGAAAGGTGGTTATGTCATATATATTGAATCCTCATTAATTAATTAATTAATCCTTCTATAAAAGAGGACCAGAGAAATCCCTTGCTCCTTGTACTTTAGGCTACAACAAGGCCAATGCTGTCTATAGGAAGCAGACTCTAAGTCTTCTCCAGGATGGATGTTGAACTTCCTAGGCTCAAGAAGGGATAAAATACATTTCTATTGTTTTCAGATACCCATTGTCTGGTATTTTTGTTATTGCAACCTAAAAACTTAGAAGTCATCTGTTGTTCCTAGGTGACATCAGAGATATTCAAGTAAATATGATTTCCCTTTCTGTCTGGTAAGACTGACTTGGGTCGTCAGTGATGGTTCTGTTTCTTATGCAGACTTCTACTTCCCTGACCCACCTCACAGGTTGGCTCCAGCAGCTTTACAGAACTTTCTCTGTACTGCCTTTGAGAGTCAGAAGAAAATGAAAATACTGAAAATGTGTTCCTTGAAAGAATAGCTAATGAATAAAAATAATAATTAATCTCTGACATTATTTTAAGAAACTGAAGCAGCGTCTTACCAGACATCCTCAGCATCTTCATCACACTCTGCCCCGAACTGGCAAATGTCACAGGTGGAGGTCTCCTTCTGACTGCTTTCTCCAGAGCCTTCGTGGACTGCGGAACAGAAACCACACATGAAGGGCATGCAGGAAGGTGTGGACAGTATCGACGATACTGGGAGAATTCTCTGTCAAAGCGGCTACTTCCCAATGGGATCACCTTAAAAGTAATTCAGAGTGGTCTATACTTGGAGGAAAAATCCAGTGAATATTTGTGAAAAGTATGTTGCATCTTCTTATTCCTAAAGTTGACATTTTTTTCATTCAAAGGATTACAATCTTAGAAATATTGGATGAGTCATCTTGTTAGATACCTTCCATTTCTCCCTTTGCCTGTACGTATTTACAAAGAAAACATGTTGATTATAAATATTTAGAAAATAAATTTAAAAAG
This sequence comes from Peromyscus attwateri, assembly GCA_902168425.1. Taxonomy (NCBI): domain Eukaryota; kingdom Metazoa; phylum Chordata; class Mammalia; order Rodentia; family Cricetidae; genus Peromyscus; species Peromyscus attwateri. The sequence goes on from CABHPP010148302.1 coordinate 8,218, forward strand.
TTAATGTCTTATTTAATTTGTGTACGTGTGTGTGTGTGTATATGCTTGTGTGCTGGGGTGCCTATAGCAGCCAGAAGAGAGTATCAGATCACCTAGAACTACAGTTACAGGTGAGTCACCTGATGTGGAGCTGAAAATTGAATTCTATCTTCTAGAAGAACAAAAAGAACTCTTAACTATTGATCCATCTCTCCAGCCTCAAACTTTCATTTTTTTTTTTGCAGGTTATCTTGAGTTATGAACATAAGTTGTATTTAAAATATTAATGTAGGTACTCATTATTATTGATATTGGTCTTTTACCTTAGAGTATAAGTATGAAATTGGCAAAATGTAGACAAATCACAAATTAGCATCTCAAAGTCAGCACAAAACGATGCAAGAGAGAAAGAAAGTATTCTAGTGATTCGATTGCAAAGACTGAGCAACACCTCTGACATAATGCACTCAATGAACACAGTAAGTTGAAAGAGAAAGTAGCTTTGCTTGAAAACGAAAAAATTTAACAATCAAACTACTGCAAAGACAATCAGTTTCCAGGGACAGAATGCACACTTTTCAACAGTGTTCAGACACCAAAGTGTCTTTAAAGAACCCATCGGTTAGAGATCACATGGTTTCAATAGAAAAGTGTGTAACTCCTCCATGGACCTCACGACCATTTTATTAAAAAAACAATTGATTAACATACACTCTTGGTCCATTACACCCAAACTTTTTTTAAAATTTTACTATCATTTCCCATTTTTCTCATCACTTCTTCTTTGCCTATTAATGAATTTTTAGTCTTTAAAAAAGTAATCCTCTTTCTTGACTTTAATTTATTGCTGTGAAGAAAAATTATTTGGTGAATAAAGACACAAACACAAAGGGCCCAGAACGCCTGTAGGAGAGTTCTAATTCACAGCTCTGACAGGGAGACTGAGAACGTGCTTCTAAAATAATCAAGTTTTTTCTTGTGCCTGATTATGTATCCTGACACTTTCTTTCCATTTTCCCTGTGCCTAGTAGTCTTAACTTGTGTTTAAGTTATGAGTTAAATGGGTCACACTACCTGGCGAAAGCATTGATAATATTGCTTTTAACCTAGATATCCTAGGGAAAAAAATTTCCCTCTGAGCTTTTGAGGAAGAAGGAACTTAACTCTGATAAAAGAGGCAGTAGTTACATCAACCTCCCTGACTGCTCTAGTCCAGAAAGACCATTAGAGTGGACCATGGGGATGGGAGGGAAGATGAGGCCTTACCTCAGGGGAGACTGAGAGCTGAGGCTGGTCTCTTTATTATTATTTATTCTTATTATTAATGCAACACAGAAGCTGCTAATGGGAGTGAACCTTTTAGTGTTAGCAGGATTAGCAACTCTCAGGCTACAGTTTCCCATCACTCAGGAAACATACCCCAGTGAAGGGAAGGTGCTTAATGATGAGTGGTAGCACTTAAGGGCAGGCCCATCTTCTCCAGCAGCTGAGATCCTGGGTTAGGGATCTAACCAGGATGGGGGTGGGGAGCATTGCTAACTCAGCAAGACTGGCCACGGCAATCTTACCCTAAGCCATGCTATACTCCATGAAAGGGAAGTTTTTGGTAGGAAAGACATGTTTGGAATTCTTCTCACAAGAAGTAATTCAGAGTAAGATGTAGTAGTGCCCTGTCAGTAAATATATGGGAAATAAAATGCTGCACATGAAGTCATCCACAAGAAAGCTAAAAGAAAATATTTCCTTTGTACCTGAAATACCTGTTTCACCTTTATAACACATAAGCAATTAAGTCAGCTCACTTCTATTAAACCCGATAGACCAAGGGCTCTTCAGTAGGGTTGGCCTCAGTAGCTGTGATAGATTTTATTTGTTCACTTATTTATTTGTTGATCTTGGAGATACTGAATTAATGGCATAGTTTGAGGCTGAAGTGTGCATATTATAAAAACCAACAATAAAAATCAAGGCTTAAAATCTGACCACTGATTAAGACTCTGTCTGAGTCAATGCCTGGAAGACTTCAACCGTCCTACATTCCTGGAAATGCACAGGGGCATCTGAGGGGTGCTGTTAAAATCCAGATTCTTATTCAATAGGTATGAAGAGTGGCCTTAGATTCTGCATTTCTTACTGCCTCTGATGCTGGGGATACTGTTCCACGGACCACATGTTGAGGAGAAAGAACAGCACCATGCATCATTTCAAACCACAATGCACAACCTATTAGTGGTCAGTGAAACTAAATGGGCCAGAACCAACCTTTTTGTAGCTATGTAACAACCTACACTAGACTAGACAACATCGGTGTGTCTTATTTAGCAAGAATGAGCTTTATTATATAACACTGCTCTAGTCATACATACGTACTTGCATAGAGGCTGAAACGTGAATTGTAATTCTCAGTAAAGGTCACAGTCACACAAGCTTGCAAACCACTGATTTAGCGCCTGTTACAAGCTCAGTAAATGTGCACTACATGGAGCTGTTTCTTCTTTGCCTTCTTTCTACATTACCAGAAACAGGATGGAAAGGCTATGTGCTTAATTTTTGGTATCCATATAATGATTCTATGGGAACGAATCTATTTACCCTAGAGTCTTATCTTAACCGTACATTTACATTTTAAGTTCTTCATTTTGAGCTGCCACGTAGAGTGATTACTTCATTTTATTTAATAGAAATAGGTTTTAACAAGTGGTTGAAGGGGATTTATGGGGCAAGAGGGGTACAACTTATGAAGATGCCGGCTATTTGATACACTATTCTAGACTGGAAACCTTTGTATTCTGTTTAAGAAAGTTTAGAAGTGGAGATATATGAGAAGTAATTGGGCCGGGCGGTGGTGGTGGTGCACACCTTTAATCCCAGCACTCAGGAGGCAGAGGCAGGCGGATCTCTGTGAGTTCGAGGCCAGCCTGGGCTACCAAGTGAGTTCCAGGAAAGGCACAAAGCTACACAGAGAAACCATGTCTCGAAAAAACCAAAAAAACCAAAAACAAAAAAACCAACCAACCAACCAAACAAACAAAGAAGTAATCGGATCTACTCCTTTTAATCTCCCTGGCCTGGGGGCTTCTTCCGCAGGATAGTGACCTTCCTTCATCCCCACTTTGTTTTGGCTCAAAACAGGTGTCTATACCGGTCCTACACATTGACCTGGTTCCGGAGCCCAATTCTCCACCTGCCTCACTGTCACATGTCCACTTATAATGCCCTTAGCACAAGGGATGGAATGTTCAAACGGTTTTTCAATGTCTGTTTTGTTGAGAACCTAGCAGAAATAGACATTCAGCGACAGATCTTAAGGCAACTTTTCGAGTTTGAAGAATGTTTAGAACAGATTTTAAGGGTGGACTGGGGCAGGGTAGGGAATGGGAACAGGAGGGATCAGGTAGAGGAATGATGGGCAGAGGGAGAGAGAACTGGGGGGCATTTCTGGGGCAATGTGGAAACCTAGTGCTGTGGAAACTCCCTGGAATCCACAAGGGTGACCCTAGTGAACACTTCCAGTAATGGGGGATACAGAGCCTGAACCCGCCATCTTCTGTAATGAGGCAAAGCTTCCAGTGGTGGGCCTGGGACATCAGCCCAGCCACAAAACCTTAGACCTGCCTGCAAGATGTGCTGGAGTAAAGGTGTTGCACAACTTGTGGGAGTGGCCAATCAACGACTGGTCCAACTTGAGGGCCACGCTACCTGAAAAGGAGCCCAACCCTGACGCTGCCTGGAGGGCCAGAAACCAAAAGCTGGATAGCCCAGAGACCTAGGATAAAAACAAACACAACTAACAAAAAAAAAGTCAATGAAATGATTCCTAGTGTTATTCTGCTATACTCATAGACTGGAGCCTAACCCAATTGTCATCAGAGAGACTTCCTCCAGCAACTGGTGGGAGCAGATGCAGAGACTCACAGCCAAACATTAGGTGGTGGTCTTGGAATCCTGAGATAGATGGGGAGGATGGATGGTAGTAGGCAGAGTGCTTGAGAATACCATGAGAACATGACCCACAGAATCAACTAAGCAGGGCTCATAGGGGCTCACAGAGACTGAAGTGGCAATCATGGAGCCTGCCTGGGTCTGAGCTAGGTCCTCTGCACATATGTTATGGTTGTGTAGCTTCATGGTCTTGTGGGACTCCTCCAGGTGGGAGTGGGGGTTGTCTTTGACTCTTTTGCCTGATCTTGGGTTCCTTTTCTTCCTAATGGGTTGCTTCATCGAGCAATATGAGCGTTTGTGGCTAGTCTCATTGCATCGTGTTGTGCCTGTTGTGTTCGGTTGATATCCTTGGCAAGCCTGCTCTTTTCTGAAGGGAAATTGAGGAGGAGTGGGTCTAGGGGAGAGGGGATGTGGGAGGAGTGGATGGAGGGAAAACTGTGACCAGGATGGAATGTATATACATACATATCATACACATGGAGACATAGAGAGCCACCTACTATCTCTTAAGGTCCCTTATACTCCTTCCCTTGTGCCCACATTTCCTGCCACTACCCTGTCTACATGTGGGCAGGTGGGGCATCTGCTCTTTGTCACCACAGTCTACGTTTAGCTGTTCTAGAATGTCATATTAATCAAATCAGACAACAGGCCATCTTTGGGTTGATCTTTCAATCATAATTTTGAGAGTCAGGTAGTTGGAGTGTGTCAATAGTACCAATCCTCGGATGCTTAATATTCCTTTAAATACTAAGTGACAGTTTATCTATCCATCCTCCCATTGAAGGAGAGCTGGGCACTTAAGTTATTAGCTGGAAAAATTATTGGGCAGGAGTGTAGCTCTGGGGCTCAGTGGTAGACTACATGATTAGCATTCATGAGGGTATGAGTTTGATCTACACACACACACACACACACACACACACACTGGGGGGCATTGGGAGGAAGAGAGAATGGGAGAGAGGAAAACGATAAAGAAGTTAAAATTTGGTATTTATTGAATAAAGCATCTATAAATAGTTTTAACTATTGTGTGTGTTTCTACATAATGTTTGTGTGTGCGCATACTTATGTGTGTGACTGCAGGTGTGCATGTACAATGGCTGCCTATGTACACGGTCAAAGAACCTGACGTGATGGTCCTTGCCTTCCGCCTTTAGCCAGGGCTTCCTTGGTGTTTGTGTTTCTACTGTTTGTTCCAGACTTGCTGGCCTGTGGGCACCCGGGCATTCTCCTGTCTCTCCCGCTCATCTCCCACAGGAGCCCCGTGAGGACAGGGGATTATGCCTTTCCTTGGGTTCTGGGTAACGGAACTCGGGCCCAGAAAGTAGGTTTCCTTACTGAACATCTCCTCCGCCCCACAAACATTCCTATAAAAAGTCTTTCTGTATACATATGCTTCTAAGTCTCTCGAACTACTTCACAGTAGCAGTTCTACTGACACAAGGCAAAGCTTACTGTGGATGATGGCATTCACTTTTATTTTCAAATTTACGAATGTGGTGATATATTTTGGATATGAACTTCTGGTCAGTTACTGATGTTGTGGTTTTTTTTTTTTTTTTTCTCAGACTACCTCCTGAAAGACGTTTTCTTCCAGAGAGCAGAAATGTTTATTTAGATGAACTCAACTTTTTCCTTTTATGACTTTTATTTTTATCTCATGTCCAGAAAGTCAAAGGTTATACCAGTCTCTGTTTTTATGAGTTTTTAAGTTTAGTTTTACACTCAGGTCTGCGATCTACCTCAAATTGGGTTTTGTGTTTCCTATGAAGACTGAGAATCCTTTTACCCCAAGTGTGATTTTTCTCTTGATCTGTAAATGTGATAAAATGCATTAATTTTCACATGTTAAACCAACCTTACACTCTTGGGAAAAGAATCAGCTTGCTTTGGTATATTAACTTTTTAATGTTACTGGGTTTTATTTTCTATTAAGTTCAACAATTTTTGTAGCTGTTGTGCTTTATTGTAGTTCTAATTTTCTTTTCTCGCCACTGCATACTTAACTTTACGGCGTGCTCATAGTCAACTGTGAGTGGACAGATGTGTAGAAAGAGGATATCCAAGTGTTTTTATTCTCCAGTACAGATGTGCGGGTGACTTCTTCTATTATAAGTTTGACCATTTTGTGCATGATGGTATTTAATTTTCCTGTTTTAGTGAGTTCTACTTTTATTTTTATTCTTCCCTTGGTGCTACATTCTTAGGATATAATTCATTATTTTTCCAGTGCATTAACACTTTCTTATTTTCTAGTAGAGATACTTAAATCTAACAGTTTCCTCACCAAGGTTTCATGAGCTGTACCTCACATCTTTATGTCTTTGTAGTTCCCTTGAGAATATATATTGTTATATATACATTGAAGTTTCTTCTCTTACTCAAGGATTACTTAGTATTTTGTTCCTTAACTTCTAAATATTTAATCATATTTAAATATTTATTGTTTTAATTTTTTATTTGTTACATTCAGTAATTTATTTTGTCACATGTAGAAATATAATTTAGTCTTTTGAAGTTCACTAAATATTGTTTTATGGCTCAAGATGAGCTATGTGGCATCTTAGAAATTACAAGTTGCTTCTTAGGAAACATGTTGCTCTTGTGGGGAGTAATTTCTTATTGAAATTACTAAGTAGATCATGACCGATAGTGCTACTCAATGTCTGTAAATGTGGTGATTTTGGTTTCTATTGGTGTATCTGCTCTTGAGGAAAGAGCTCTGAAATTCATATTGATGATGGTAAGGTTGTTTCTTGTTCTTTGGTTTTTATCAGCCCTGTCTCATGTTAGAAGCTTTCTTACTAGTCTTCTGAAGTGTCTTGGGGATGTGGTAACATTCTCCAATTCTCATATTTCTAATACCAGGTTCCTTTTGCTCTGTTTCAGTTCTTTTACATCCAATCTCTTTCTTTCCATTTGTTTAAAGGTATTTCTTATAAACAACATGTATTTGGGTCATTTTTTTAAAATTCAGTTTGAGTAATTTTATGTAAACCTGAGTGTGCAGCCATTTATTCTAACTTAGTAATTTATATATTTGGTTTTGTAACCAACCTGATGTTTGATTCATGTTTTCCATCACAGTGTCTGTCCATCTTTTCCATTTTGTGCCTTAATATTTGTTCATCTGTTTATTAATGAATTGATAATTGTGTAATACTAATTTTACTTTATCTCATCTAATGAAACCCTAAGAATATATATTTTTGATGATTTTCTCCTAATCTTTACATTGTTTTGATCATAGATTTTATTTATACCATCATGACAAAATTATGAATATGTGGAAGTTTACTTTACTGTCCATCCTACTCCTTTTTTGTTAATTTATCAAACAAAAAAAGGAATTCAGTACTAAAGCTCTGTCGATTATTATTAAACAGTTGACTTCTGGCCTAGACCTGCCCTAACTCTTCAAGATTTCCTACAGTACACATTCTGTATGGAAAACACGCTTAGAAAATCACGCCTAGAGCAGATTGCATCATTTGTCCCCATTACTTCTGTCTCATTTCATAATGAAAGGATTATATGCTTCATGCCACAGCTGTCTGACCTATAGTTCTCTGATGCCACACTTTGCCTTCTGACATGAGCTGGCATTGAAATGTGAGCGTAACTGAGAGAGAGAGAGAGAGCACTGAACAGAAGCTGTGAAAAAGCCATCATGTGGATTTGTATTTTCTTGTTCTTTCTGTTGGTATAAAAGACACATTATAAAATATGGGCTGTTCTTTCAAACCAGCCTCAGAAGGAGAAGATATATGGAACAGAGCCATAGCTGACCACAGCTCTAGAAGGAGGAAATTTACCATTGACACTGTAGGCTTCTGAGATCCTGATGTCATTTGTTACTGTAGCTTTACCTATGGAAAGAAGACTAATAAATCATGGGCCAGTGTTGTTAATAAATTCCAAAGAAGCAGGCATTTTCACATCTTGGATTTTGCTTGTTTTCCTTATCTGCACAACTCTAGACCTTCTTTATGTTCCTCCAAATCTGCTTTTGTGCCTTTGTCATTTCTCGTTATTGCTGCGTACGTTCTGCCATGGTGCACACCTGTTTCCTCTGCTGTATTCTGATTTTCTTCCAAGATAAGACTGACTTTGCCAGTCAAAGGATGGCTTCCATTTTTTTCCCTCTCTGCAGTTTTAGGTCATCATTTTGACCCACATATGAGATGTGTCATTCACATTAAGCATAGCACCAACACTAAAAGTAACATAAACATATCCAAATAGAAACCTTCTGTGCATTGAGTCTGAAATAAAGAAGACGATCCCTTTAACTATCAGATGGTATCATGAAAATAAAAGATTTCCAGGTTGAATATGCGATCCATAGTTACTGGGATGAGCACAAACTATTACAAAGATGAGAAAAAAGATATAACTTTAGATACATTATGTGCAAACCCTAATATGATTATTTTTCAAATCTTATAACTGTTTTTTTTTTCTCCTGTTTATAGTCAAGAGGAACTTGATACCAAAGTAATTCTTGGTAGACTCTGAAGGTATTCTCTATCCTTTTACATAAGTAAGGAAAGATCTCATTCAATTTATCTGTAATAACTGACATTATTTTGCTTCTAAAATTATGAAGAGTAATTTTAATTTGGAATTAAGTTTTATAAATATGTATGTCCTCATCTAAAATAGCCAAACTGAATTTACCCTCCAGTAGAGGATAGACTCCATTTACAGACCAGGAAGATAGTTATAAAAAGCCTCCACTCATTATTTAATTTCTACAACTTAGTTATTTTGTATTCTATGACTAGTTTGCCTCTGAGATATTTCTTTCACATGTGAGTGAGTTGCATGTACCAGTTAACATGGTACATGGAAATTGTTAACAGGTCCTAGAGGTTAAGAAACTTCTAAGTTGTTCTGAGCCGTAAGCTACTATCTTTCGTATTTTCAGAGATTTCTCTGGAAATCACAATATGAATCTTAAAAAATAAGAAGAAAATACTTTTCTTATCTTAAGCTGTTCATCATTTGGGTGATAGACTGCTACATATATTGAAGTACTGGAGTAAGAGAGTAGCTCTCTGATTTGAACTAGTATAGTGTAATGCTTTGTATGTATCCATGTCATAATTCAGCATGAGCTCACATTTTAGGGAGAAAACCTATTATATTTATTTTCATTGAATTTAAAGACATACAACCACATACAATCTTAATTGATCTAAATGCCCCAAACTAAAGATGGCTAACATTATACTCACACAAAATGCCTTACAATCCTAAAGCAACTCGAAAAGCCCAAGAACCAAGTTAAAGTCCTTTAAAAAAGGCCATTACAGAAATTTTAGTTTTTCACAATTAAGCTAGTTAGTTAGAAATAGAAAAAGCTTTTTTAAAAAGTAATTACAAGTCATTTATCTTCTTCACAACAAAGAAAAATAGTTTAAGAGGTTAATACAGAGTTAGTATGTTGAGGTCTATTTTTACTGGCCATCATTTAAATCTGACTGATTCAACTTAGTCCTGTCTGAGTTGGTATGAAGATCAGTTACTCAAACAAAGCAGGAGAAGAGACAAATGAAATCAAGGAGAGAGAGGAAGGAAGGGAACCAGGCAGGCAGACAAACAGTCTGATACAATGCATAGCAGATTTCACTTAGAGCTACTTGCTATGCTAAACTTCGTGAAATGATATCATATCAATTATATGGTAATTATAAGCAAAAATAGTCTTATTATTCAAAGCATAATTAATACAAATCATCTTATGAATATTCATATGAATGAATTTGAATTTTTACTAAATGAACGTTGGAAAGATGAGAAATTAAATTTTTTAAAAATAATTTATGAGAATTGGTCTGGGCTACTGTAGGATATGCTGGCCTCCAAACTTAGATGGGAAGAGGTTGTGACAAGCTCAGAAGTTACTTGGTGGAAACAATGAAAGTAGGTGAGACTTGCACATAGTGGACAAATATGTGGACAGTAATGACGCATGAAGTAGATTATTTCAGGCCAAAACAGGGATTTCTGTGGTAGTAATACAAGGCATCGCTTTATATTGAAAGGAAAGATGGAACAGAGGAGTTCAAATTTTGGCAGTGTGTGTGGGGGTGTGATTACAGAAAGTCCTGGAATTTACTTAATTATATAAGGTCCTGGAAAGAAGATTGGATTAGGGCAAAGTTAGAGTGTTGGTCACAGAAACAGGAACATGTTTTCTGTAGAAAGAGAGAATGTCAAGTATGTGTGGAGGAAGTGCCACTGGAAATCATAGATGAAACAGGTCTTGTTTGGTAGAAATTTTATCTGTGCTGTCTCTGTCCAGGATGGTAATCAGTTAACATGATACAATTACACAAGGAATGCTGTCAGATGTCCTTCTGTACACTATGAATGTGTGCTGCTCTAATTAGTTGATAATAAAGCAGTTTTGGCCAATGGAGAGGCAAGATAAGGTTGGGCAGTACATCAAATCGAGGATGGAGACGAAGAAGGGACAAGGCCTGGCAGACGCCAGCCAGCTGTTGAGGAAGCAAGACATTTTGAAAATGAGGTAACAGGCTATGAACCACGTGGCAAAGCATAGATAAGAAATACGGGTTAATTTAAATGTAAGAGCTAGCTAGTAATAAGTCTGAGCCATTGGCCAAACGTTTATAATTAATACAAGCCTCTGAGTGGTAATTTGGGAAGTGACTGCCGGGTATAATTGGGTGTAGAGGACAGAAACTCTGCCTGTAGTCACAAAGGAAGACAGAAAATACTGCAGGAGAATGACTGTGACGAAAGAGGGCAAAGTTTTCCTATGTCTTCTCTACAAATTTGCCTTATCAATGACTTCTTCTAATTAGTAAATATAGAGTGCAACCAGAAACTTTTCTGTGTCCCACCCATCCTGCAGCAGCTTATAAAACAATCACTCAGAGGCTTAATATTAAATACAAACTGTTTGATCTATGGCTCAGGCTTATTGCTTACTAGTTCTTTTTTATCTTAACCCATTTCTATTAATCTCTGTATCATCACATGTCTCTCAGCTTTACCTGTGTTCTATTACATCTTGTCTCCCCCCCACCCCCATCACCTGCAGCATCCCCCACCCCCCCACCTTTCTTCTTCCTGTATCTTTTTTTGGATTTCCTGCCTAGCTATAACCTGTCTTGCCATAGGCCAAAGCAGCTTCTTTATTAACCAATGATAGCAACACATATTCACAACATACAGAAAGACCATCCCATAGTACTTCCCCTTTTCTGTCTAATCAAAAAGGAAGGTTTTCATTTTAACATAGCAAAATTATATATAACAAAACAGTTATCAAGGAAGAATTACAGTTACAATAGCTAGTCTATTTGTATTTGGCAAAATTAAAGAAAATATTCTATCATCTATCCTATTTTTGTGAGTCTAAAGTTTTATAGCTAATGAATATGTGTTGCTATCATTGGTTAATAAAGAAGCTGCTTTGGCTTATGACAAGACAGGTTAGAGCCAGACAGGAAATCCAAACGAAGATTCAGGGAGAAGAAAGACAGAGCAGCAATGGGAGGTGGGAGAGGAAGATGCTGTGTGCTGCCGGGGGAGCAAGATGTAATGGAACACAGGTAAAGCCAGGAGACACATGGCCATACATACATAGATTAATAGAAGTTGGTTAATTTAAGATATAAGAGCTAGTTAGCAATAAGTCTGAGCCATAGACTAAACAGTTTGTAATTAATATAAGCCTCTGTGTGTTTATTTGGGACTAGGAAGCTGTGGGACACAGGGAAACTCTCAGCTACAATAAAGAATAAAGATATATATGTTTATTAAAGTACACTTCTGTGTGTCTTTAGTGTTTTGTGTTAGTAGTGTAAATGTATTTTGCAATGCAGAGAAGTTTCCTTTCATTCATGAAGTAAAGACTAATTGCCAACTGCATTAGTTTTACTTAGTATTCATTTCAGTAGAGACTTCATAATCTAGCAGAAAGCTATGTATCATGTTTATGCCTCCTTTCCCCAAAACCATTACCATTGCATTACTTCAAATCTCATTTTACCTAAGTTTTAAAGTAACTTCCTATGGAGCTGATCTCCATAATCCTGAACTTACCTTTCTGGATGGATAACATATACACTCCACTGAAGTGAAAATCTGATCATGACACTCAAAATTGGAAACAACACACAGTGTTCTACCTGTTTGACTATGTTCAGACCTAGAACTAGGAGCATTAGGAGAGCACGGACAGATTATTTCTCCAGTCCAGATTTATTCTTAATAAAACAACATGCCACTTTGCTTAGCTCTCAGCCTGGGGTGGGGATTAAACAGAAGAAATGTGCAAATGCTGTTCACCCTCCAACTTGCTCTGACACCCAAGGTGTTATCATTAAGAAAGTGTTGACGGTAAAGCAAAGTCATTCTCTCATTTCAAGTGACGACTGTGGAGGAAGTCCAAATGGTTCAGCATCTCTCAAGTCCATCCGTGGACCTGTGCAGAAACTTCTTATGGTACTGGACTAAAAATTTTTGTGCGGGCCAAAATTCACAATTTTAAATATGGCAAAGGAAAAAAAAGAGAAATGGAAATGGTAATTTTATAGAGGAGGTCTTATAACAAAACACCCAAATGATGCTTCTTGGTGAGAGAAACAAGGACCAAGGAAGGGGTGGGGAAGTGGAGGAAGAGTCACTGATAGATTTCTTCCAAATCCAAGTTCTTTATAGTACAGCAGACATGGGAACAAAGATTACACTAAAGAGATTGCTTCCTATGTTGTTATGGATGAAGACAAGAACGTAATCAAGGGCATTTGCTATTTCTTTTAGAATTTGCCTCCTTCAGGTGCTCGCTGTTCGTTGTTAGCCTGAAAATGTCATCATCTAACTCCCGAGTCTATAAGAAAGTTGCAGATAAAATTTATAAAAATAAAGGCTTCTCTAAGCATATAACTTATTTAGTATAAGTAGGCCAATGAAATAAAAGAATAACAGTAAAGAGCCAATTTTGAGAGTTCAGAGCTTTTTATAAAACTACCAGCTAGTGCAACAATTATTTAAAATTGCCTCAAGTATTTTCCAGCCTGATTCTGTGATAATGGCGGAGCTCTTGTTTTTGAAAGCACAATGACCCCCCACACTAAGAACATTAGGGGCAGAATGTAGTGTTTATGAAGAGGTTAAATATTTCCCAGATCCAGGACCTCAGTTTATTCTGAGAAATCTTGCTGTTTTCCTATAATTTCCCCTCTGCTACCAGCTCTAGTTATTTGAGTCCGTCAATCCCTCTTCTATCTTACATCTGTCCCATATGCACTGCTTTGTAGTCTGTGACTACTAGACAACCTCTGAGAATTGCTAAGGCCCTCATTGGTACTACTCTTCCTTGGAAACAGCCAAGGGAGTCAGCCCCCAGTAAGAAAGGCAAAGGCTCTCATATGCATTAATTCAAATCAACATACGAATAAAGACAAAGAAGAAGAAAAATTCAGATTTATATTATTTGAGGTATGAAATAAAACATGACAATCTAACACAACCTGGAAAAAAAAGGGAAATGTAAAATAAAACAAAGTCTACATAATGGCCTGTGGGATTCAAAGAGTTGGAATAATTTAGAAATTGTCAGAGCTGATTGACTTTGGAGCCATTGAGAGAACCCTTAGCTCAGTATAAGGCTGTAAAGGGAAAAGAATAGTTGTAGAAAGTTATCTATGTGTTGAAAGGGCATGGCTGGCAGAGCGGCTTTTGTTGCCATGAGGTGGCCAAGTCATCTAAAAAGAAATTATAAAGTTAACAAAACTGACAGTGTTTTCTTTATAATCCTATGAGGCCAGTTTTGTAAACTTGGTATTTTTTACTCAAGCTGCTTTCATTCAGGTCTTCATCAAAATGTACAGATGCTTCAACATTGAATGTTTATGTGTACTTCTATAAGATGATGAACTGTATTGTATTTCATATTTTTTGCTGGATTTGGAAAAGTGATATCTTCAAGTTTGGGGGAAATTGCAGTCGCTGTAAAAACAGGACTAAGAGGCACTGCCATTAGTTTTCATGTCTCATGGTTGTTTTAAAATTATGGAGTTTAAGGATACATTTAAAACTTTTTTCAGGTATAAAATACGACTTATATTTGTGAGTGAATAAAAGCACACTGATGTATATATTAAATCCAAGAAGCAAACATTTTGAAAGGTCAGAACATTTGTCTTATAATAACATGTGTCCTATACTGACAGAGTAAATAACAAAACAAAAACACATTTTTATAGAACTCAACTACTGCTCAAATTTAAGACTATAGGCATTGTTTAGAAGGCAAAAAGCATTTTTAATAACTACAGTACATTAGTTAATAAAAATGTGAATGGCATTTAAAAATACCAGTATAGTTAAGATAGAAATCATTTGAGTTCAAAATCTCTGTTGCTTAAAAATCTTTTTAATCGATTCTTTGTGGATTTCACATCGTGTACCCCAGTCCCACTCATCTCCCAGCCCTCTGCCCTTATGACCTCCCCCACAAAAGAAAACAAAAACAAAAACAAAAAAACCCCAACAAAATAAAACAGAAGCAAACAAGCAAACACTCTGGTGGCGGAAGCTGCGGTGTGTCTCAGTGTGTCACACAGTATTCTCTTTTGCCCGAACAGCTTTACTTGCAAATGTTCTTTGCATCGAGTCCTTGAACTGGCTCAAGGACTTCTGCTGCACCATCAGTACTGGGTCCCCACTGAGACTCCACTTGGATGTCCTGTTGTTGCCCTGTGTGGTGGAGATGCTACAGCTCTGGGTCTGCAGGACTGGCCCCTTCGCATGCTCCAGCAGTCCATGGACATGAGGACAACTCAAAGCCCTGGATCTGGACCTGAGTGGTGGCTGAGTTGGTCATCCCACCTGCTCTCCTGCACCCTTGCCACCAGGGCCAGTCCTTTCATTTTGCCCAGGCAAGGCATTGGGCCAGCTCTCCTGCCTGGCAGCTGGCAATGGGCAGGACTGGCTCTCCCACACTCACGCTGTTGGAATTCCACTCTCCCTCACCCATGCCACCAGAGCCAGCTCTCCAGGACCTGCTTCAACAGGGGGCAGGGCCAGCTCTCCCACCCTCATGCCCTCCAGACTGGCTCTTCCTCTCCAGGTCTGGGTCCATGGCCCTACTGCAGCTGGGGTCTGCGTAGATGACTGTGGCCCATGTTGCCACCGAGGGCCATTTAGATGTCTTGGTCTGGGCTGCCACCTGAGGCCGTGGGCCCAGGCTGCCACCAAAGGCTATGTCTGGGTCCGAGGTCCTTCTGCAGCCAGGGTCTGTGGTGATGTCTGTGGCCCATGTTACCACCAAAGGCCAAGCGGGTGTCCATGGTCTGGGATGCCACCTGAAGCAATCTTGATGTCTAAGCTCCATGCTTAAGCTGGTCCTGCCCCTTGCTGACTTGGGAGAGCTTGCCTTGCCCCTTGTGGCATGGGTACAGGAGAGCTGGCCCCACCCCCACTGGCTGCAGCACTTGGGAGAGCAGGCCCTCACCTTGCCTGAGCAGCACAGTAGAGCTTGCCCTGGTGGAGCGAGTGCCAGAGCACCAGCTCTGCCCCTCACTGTCTGCAGCAGACAGGAAAGGTAGTCCTGCCCCTCCCCTGGGCAGTGTGGTAGAGCTTGCCTTGGTGGCATGGGTTCGAGGAAAGATAACTTTTATGCAAAAGGCTTCCTGATTTGTTCCCAGGCAACAACTCTAACTTATCTCTCTTCCACTGCCCTTAGGGTATCACTTTCTCAAGGATGTATATACCTGCGGCCATCGCTGTCCATGAGAGCCGTCCCCTTCCTCCTCTAAGGCTGATTCAAACTGTAATATGATACAGTGACAGCACCTCATCAGCCAGGAAAGGTGGGCTTGCTGTCTCTCTTCATCCACTGCTATGTTAGGCTCAGTTTGTGCTCTTAGTATTGGTACCCTGAACTATGTTAGTTTTTTTTTTAAATAAATATGAAAATTATTTATTTTATTTTATGTGTAATTACTTGTGACTAGTAACTGAACCAGTAAGTGCTCTTAACTGCTAAGCCATCTCTCCTACACCCATTACCTGTGTTCTTAGTAATTACTATCTTTTCAGCATTTGGATTACGTATCTGATTTTCCCGTTGTCCCAAAAGATCTTCAGGATCGAATCCCATGTCTCTCCCGTCTTTCATTTTTTTTTTCTCATGCTGGGGGCAGAACCTAGAGTCTCAAGTAACTGAGCAAGCACTCCACCACGGGACCACACCCCCAGTCCTCACTTGATCTCATACCTGTCCTAGCATAAGGCCTAAGAGACGGTAAGTAGAGGCATCACAGAGTGGAATTTCAGAATCTGTGAACTTTGAGTCAAAGCATGCTTAGATGATTAAATTGACATTGAGGATTCTCTACCACTGTGAGGCCAGTGTTGAGAAGAAAAAGCAGGTAGCCCCAGTGGTCCTTGCTGAAGTTGCCCTCCAACTGCCTGCATATAGGGCAGGATTGCATTTTCTGGACGTTCTGTGGCTGACTGGCCTACATAATTAGTTCTGGCCAATAAGCTACAGTGCAGAGTGATATAGGTCAGACCCAGGCTATAGCATTTAACTGCAGGTTGCAGGCCCCACAAAGCACTCTCTCCCTCCTTTGTGAAAGGCACCTGGGAGAGGCCAGAGAGGAGAACCAATCAGGATGCTAAATAAGAGAGGTAGCAAAAACTTGAGGAGAATTGGCCAACTTTTCTAATGTGTTCGCCATAAGTATAAAGTCAAAGTTCGGTGTCACATCTTCCCAGGTCCCTGAGTGACGGCAATGGGCAGAGCCAACCACTCTCATTTAGCATCTGAGACTCCCGCAGTGTCCACGTAATGAGAGTAAAAAATGAACTTTGGTACTTTCTAGCCACTAAGTTTAGGTGGATGTTTGTTACTCCCGCATAACTCTGCACTCACTCACGACTTGGGTGCTGCCGGGAAGAGTAGAAAGGCAAAGGTCCATTTTGTTTTCCTGTTTCAATTTCACCAGCAACTCCAGCTTCTTCAGCTACCAAAGTTTAAAAGAGAAAGTGAGTCAGCTGTGACACCGCTGAGCGGAACCGCAGCAAAGTGAAGTTCAACAGCTTATGAAGTGTAGAGTGAGGGAAGACCCTCAAGTACCTGTGAAAAGGGAGCATTTGGTGTTGTGGAATACTAATTTTAAGATGTGTTACATTTGTTTATGCTGTGGAATATTTGTTTAATGATGCAAAGATGTGTCACATTCTCTTATGTTGCATTTGTTTAACTCTGTGAAGCTGTGTTTCTTTGCCTGTCTAAAACGCCTAATTGGTCTAATAAAGAACTGAATGGCCAATAGCAAGGCAGGGGAAAGGATAGGCGGGGCTGTTGGGCAGGGAGAATAAATAGGAGAAATCTGGGATCAAAGAAGCAGCAGCAAGAGAACAAGGAGGGGAGGACACTAGGGGCCAGCCATCCAGCCACACAACTAGCATCAGAGAAAGAGTGAAAGGGATGCAGAAATAGAGAAAGATAAAGGCACAGAAACAAAAGATTGATGGGATAATTTAAAGTTAAGAAAAGCTGGCAAGAAACAAGCCAAGCTAAGGCCAGGCATTCATACAAAAGAATAAGCCTCCGTGTGATTTATTTGGGAGCTGGGTGGTGGGCCCCTCAAAGAACAAAAGAGTAAAAAACAAACAACAACAGTTTTGTGTCAGATGTGGTGGCTCCAGTCTGTAATTCTAGTACCGGGGATTATAGCCCAGATGGGAGGACCATTATGAATTTGAAGCCACATTGGGCTACAGTATGAGAGTCTGTCTACAAAAAGAATAAAAACCAGTTTATCAGCTGATGGCATCGACAGCAGCTTTAAAATGACAATACGAAAAAGACAGAGTCTTTTTGTCTGCAAATGGAAAATAAAAATTTTGATGTTTAGGACATTTGACCTTACTCTTCCAAGACTAATATTGTTAAATAACTACCAAAACCTGAAAGAATGTACTAATGTTCTGTGCCACTCAACTTTATGGAGTACTAATTTTGTGCCACTCAGGGCATTTCTATTTCCCCACAGCACACTGGAAATCTTTCTGAAGAATCATTAGTATTTTGGAAGCTACGTTTACAAGCACATTTTCAGTGCTTTTAAAGACTTCATGTAAAGATCAGATTTTGGCTAACTCCAGGTATCCTCAAATGGAAAAGCATTTACTTCCCCTATTTTGAAACACACCCTTGCTTTCTCATCCAGGTTATAACCAGACAACATTCATAATGTTGCTTTCATTTTCTTTTCCAATGCTGCCTGGATTTCTTAGTGCATATCCATATTTTTAGATCAGATAAAATGAGTAAGAAGTTCTTTCCCTGAAAAATATGGAGTGTGACTCAAAGAAGATGTCAATGAAATGAAATACTTACAGCTTTGTTGCTTGAGAGGTCCCACCAAGCCCCGCAGTTCCATAACCCACGTATAAAATAAACACACAGACGCTTACATTATTTAAACTGCTTGGCCATTAGCTCAGGCCTATCATTGTCTAGCTCTTACTCTTATATTTAGCCCATTTTTATTAATCTCTACTTTGCCACGTGGCTCGTGGCTTACCGGTACCTTACATCTTGCTTGTCCTGGTGGCGGCTCCAGGCAGTCTCTCCTCCACCTTCCTGTTCCCTCAATTCCCCTCTCTGTTAGTCCCGCCTATACTTCCTGTCTGGCTACTGGCCAATCAGTGCTTTATTAACATATTTGTCATATAGAACATCCCACAGCACAGCTTTGTGAAGTATTGATGAGCAGCTGCTTTGTTTCTATGCGTGGGGTCCTACCTTGTGTCTCTGATGACACTGTGTGCGCACTCATGTCGGCAGCGGGTTTAGACGGAAGAGGACAGGGAGGAAGAGAATCAAATGCATGAGGCACATGGAGACTAACCCTGTTTGTCCTGCTTTGTGTCCATTTCCCAGGATAACCACCTCTGCTCAAGAGACACCATCCTCCAGAAAAGCCAGGTGCTCACAAGGAAGGGGTTTCCGCCCCTTGCTCTGTTCCATGTCGGAAGCTTGGCCTGTACTTTCTGACAAGGGCTTCCTCTCTCCACTGTTCCCGCACTGCATGCCCAGCAGTGCAGAGAGGAAGGTCCTTAACTACAAGTCTTTGACTATAAAGGACTCCAAATAAAACACTCTCCTTTGCTTCACTGTGAAGGGGTCATATGGCTGAGGTAGTGACTTGTTTGTGTACTGATGGCCGGGTGCAAAGAAACGGGGTGGGGGTGAGGGTGGGAGGCTCCAGGGAGGATTGACTCAGTGGATAAGAGTCTTTTTTAAAAACTATTATTAAGAAATTTTTTATTTATTTTACATACCAATCACAGATCCTCCTCTTTCCTCCTTCCATCCCTCCAGCCTCCCCGCTCCCCCCATTCCCTCCTACAAGAAGGTAAGGCCTCCCATGGGGAGTCAGCAGAGCCTGGTACATTCAGTAGAGGCAGGTCCAAGCCCCTCCCCGTGCCTCAAGGCTGTTCAAGGTGTCCCACCATAGGGAGTGGGCTCCAAAAAGCCAGCTCATTCACCAGGCATGGATACTGATCCTACTGCCAGGGGGCCCCTTAAGCAGGTCAGGCTACACAACTGTTTGGCTTATGTAGAGGGCCTAGTCCGGTCCCGTGGAGGCTCCACAGGTGTTGGTCTAAATTTCATAAGTGCCCATTAGTTTGGTTTGGTTATTTCTGTAGGTTTCTTCATCATGATCTTGATGCCCCTTGCTCATGGAATCCCTCTTCTGTCTCTTTGACTACTCCTAGAGCTCAGCCTGGTGCCTGGCTGTGGATCTCTGTCTGCATCTGCTTCCGTCAGTTACTGGAGAAAGGCTCTATAATAACAGTTAGGATATTCACCGATCTGATTACTGGGGTAAGCCAGTTCAGGAACCCTCTCCACTATTGCTAATAGTCTAAGCTAGGGTCACCCTTGTGGATTCCTGAGAACTTCCCTAGCACCGGGTTCTCTCTATTCCCATGATGTCTCCCTCTATCATGGTATCTCTTTCATTGCTCTCCCACTCCATCCCTGTTCCAAGGGATGGGGGTGGGGCGGCAATGGAGGGTAGGGTGTGGGGGATGAGAACATAAGGGAGTGGATAAGGTTCTTTAAAGACAGCGCATTTTGTATCTGCTACACCTGGTGGAGGCCCACAGCAAGGTGAGTGCACTATAAACAAGGGTCTCCTAAGTGCAAAAGGCTGTAGATTGTAGATTGTAGAACTCTGAGAGTGGAGAAAACAGACAAGACAGTCACTTGAATAGTATGGATTTGCTGTTGTTTTTGTTTTTTGAGACAGGGTTTCTTTGTGTAGCCCTGGCTGTCCTGGAACTTGCTCTGCAGACCAGGCTGGTCTGCAACTCACAGAGATCCACCTAGCTCTGCCTCCCAAGTGCTGGGATTTAAGGCATGCGCCACCACTGCCCGACTGATTAGTATGCTTTTAAAGATAGGTTTGACATGGGTTTAAATGCGGATAGCAAGTATTTCAAAATTTTTACTATTTTTTTTAAGAAAAATTACTTGGATTTTTCATTTCTCTTTAAAAACCTAAGACTATATGTGATCAGGAGACTTCATCTAGATGAAAAATAAAATTCAGCCTTCAAACTTGAGCACAGTTAAGAAGCCAGTTGCATTCTTGGTGCATAGAAATGTACATTAAAAACTGTACTAATTTGTTTAGCACATCTGTTAAATGATACAATATCCATACCTATGATTACTCCAGAGATCAAATTAAGAACATTCTTCATTTGTTGGTTTGTCTCGGAGGAAAACACAAGAAAACAAATGCTAATCAAAAGATTAATGGGCTTCTCAATGTATAATACATTAACCACTGCTCAAACTTGGGGAAAAAATAAAATAAAATCTCAAGTAAGGTGTTTCTAATACATTCCTGTGAAATATTGCACAGGTTTTTGGGTTCTTTTCACCGTGAATTGAAGCCTGTGAATCTTTCCCAACACTCTTACATCTATCTAGATAGAAGCATCATACATAGAAATATTCTTTATTCCAGGACAGATGAAACACCCCGCTTTGGTAAAACAAGATTTAGGTATTTCTGAAGGTTTCTTAGCACTCAGCAACATAACTCTCAAATGGGTCAGTACCTGAGAGAGTCATAAGAGATCACTGATCCAATACATCAACCATTGCATGGCTACAAGAGTGGGTGTCTATAGTAACCTCAAGCCTTTGCTTTCAGACGTTAAATCTTTCTTCTGATGAGCCAGTGGAGAAATGAATATGTCATGTGTGTGGTGTGGTATGTTCAAATGTGAACACCAGCTTCCCCTACATTGCTGCTACTAATCCTAGGGAGGTTGGCAAACACCTTAGTCATGACCATGCATATTTTAATACTTTAAGCCACTGATACACTGATCAAGGAAGGCATTGTAAAGGCTGGACATTAGGTAGACTTTATCTGTAAATTTCTTGCAAGAATATTATTGGAGCATAGAAAACAAGTTTGGTGGAAGGATCTTAGAATATTCCATAAATACTGAATGATGATTCCAGTAAATTTAGCTCTCTATATACTCCAGTATATTTAGAATTATTGGTTAATATTTGACCAAACGCAGTTTTTTAACTTTGTATCGTAAGACAAGTGTCTTTAAAAACTAGATGTAAAATTCTTTATCTTGGTCTATGCTGTTCAATATGCTAATCAGTAGCTATGCGGTGGTTACAATTGGCAATCCCTAAGGTAAATACAAATAACAAGGTAGTTTTTGACTTGCACTGGCTAACACTCACATGTAGGCTGATGGCTACTGTATTGGATATGGTGGATGCCCACATTTCCATCAGCAGAGTTAATCCCCTTAGTCTCCCCAGATGCTGTGTGATTCAAACATGTATAACAGTATTCGAGAATGAGTCACTCCAGTTCTGCACATCTGCTTTAGAGTCCTCCAATCTATGAGAAACAAGAGATGGCAGGACTGGCACTTTTGCCTTCCCACAAAGTGGAAAGAATATTTAGTCATGATCATTTACGTGTGATATGAATGTGTATCATATATATATATACATATATATATATTACCCTTGATTAATAAGTTAACAAAACAGGAATTCTCAATAAAACATACTTTTGAACCATATGTCAAGGGCTTGAACATAGTTCTCCCTACTTATCTCCTTAAATATCTTGATAATGAGCATCAACATTACTCTGACTTGGAGCACAGCAGATTGGAAGAAAAGCACTAAGCACAGAAGAACTACTATGCCTCCAATGGACACCTTTGGTTCCTTTGTCCAAGGCTGTGGAAACTCCACAAGCAATTATATTCACAATCCGGATTAGCATGCATACCTCATCAACTGAGGTTAATTACTGTGCCTAGACTACAGCACTATTAATATACAAACTGTGTGCATCCTTGCAAAATGCTTCATTTGCTCAGGAACCTAATTCTTCCACATATATAAGCTGAGCTATGTGAGTTTAAATGAAGTCAACACTGGAGCCCAGGCAGTGTATTATTTGTAATAGGACACATTTCATTTTGAACAGCTAAAAATTTCTTCCAGAAGAATTACCTTCTGAAGTTACACCCAAGAACCTCTCATTACTTGCAGTTGTAGGAGAGATTAAAGCAAAATGTAGGCACATTGAGGTTTAATTATGTATGCACATCTAGAAGAAGTGATAAGCTGGGGATCTGCCATTACCTTGATATTTGGGAGATAAATGGATATCTGAATAAATAAAAGCCTTCAGCTTCTGCAGCTGTCACTAACATATTTCACCCTAATTGCAAAATATTTATTTTGAACACTAGAACACACAGCAAGGAAGCTAACATCAGCTGGAGACAACACTCTCAGTTGCTGACTTTTGCAAATTAACAACGGAGTCATGGGGGAGAGAATAAGGATGGTTCTTATGCTCTTTACACCAGAAAGGAAGGGGAGAAGGAATAAAAGAAAAAAGGAAAGAAAACCAAAGGGAATGAAAGAACACACAGAAGAAGGAAGAGGGTAATAGGCTTCCTCCATGGTTTCACTATTGACAAAAACTATTGCATCTTACTGTGTGCCTTAGCGTTCACATAGCACATAGCACAGAGAACTTACAGGATATTTATTGAATAAAAAGAAAGAATAAAATCACCCAAAAATAGTTATTGGGTATATTTCTTTATGAAATGTACATTGTGTCGTTACATGTGAGAAGCCAATGAACCCCCCAAAGCTCTTCCTTTTCTTCCCTTAACACTGGAGGGTTTTGAACTAGTCACATTATTGATATCATGCGGGTTTCTACAAGTAAAACATTCTCTAAATATCTGCTTACTAAACAATATAATGGCATTAAGGAATCATAACAAAACTTTACTTCAACAAGACAGCCCACCCTCTCTACATATCTGTCAATTTTATCAACATTTACTCAACATCTGACTGCTAGGGAAGGAATGTACTGAGAGAACATTTTAAACATATTCATATACATTAAACCTATGTATTGTATATTCTACAATCGGCATATACATTAAACCTATGCACTGTATATCCTACAATCGGCAATCTCTTTATTTATTTAGTCCAATTCATTTCTCACACACACCTCCAACTCCCAGCACAAAATCAGAATGTGATGGGAGAGTGATACAGGGAGTCACTTGGCATTCCTGATGTTGGGATTCTGGGGCCCTGGGTTGTGTGCTCCATCACAAAAGTGAGCAGGAAGTGAGCCAAAGGTCTGCCAGAAAGCACCTAGGTGTGCAATTAAGGTGGAAGCAACAATCAGGCAGAAGCTTTGGTATTCTGACCACACATCACCCACTGCAATTCTTCAAATGAGGCAATCTGAGGCTCAGTTTGACCCTCTTCCTGCTCTCTGCATTTCCTTTTCTTTTAAGAAGATTCTGGCATCAGAAGATGATAACTAAATGGTAATGTGTCATTGTTCTGATGAGTAGGGTTACAATGCTTGAGACAGATAGAAACATGTGAGAGGCAGTTGGATGGCAGATCAAAGGCATTTCCTGACCAGAAGGTGGAAAATAGCAGTCGAGACTTTCAGCAAATGCACTTACGAAACCGGAGGAGCTTCTTAGGCATTTATTATAAGCCAATTCAAACCCTTAGGGTTATTGAAGATTTTGTGAAAAGCACCTCTTAACTGACCAACTGTCAATTAGCAAAAGAGAAAACGCCTCAAGTACTCCATTATGATGATGATCAAATAAACGGGCTTTGATTACTATAATAACGGTGCTATAATGTATGAAAATCTTCAGTTTTAGATATGAAAAGAATTCACAACTAGTGATCATCTATAAAATCTACCATGGAAGACTATGTGTATAATTGCTCAGTGATGCCAATTTACTTTTCTTCCTCCAACTTCTCAGGTGATGTACTATAATGAGTAACAATAACCATTACAGTTTGATCATGCTAATCTAATTTTCTGGATGACTTATCAAACTTCCAAGGATGTCTTTCTTCTAATTTCTGATCATTATATCAGTCAATAATTAGTCTAGGGATGAGAAATGCAGATTATATGACACTGGCTGAGAAGACACAGGACTCATAGTGGGTGTTTAGCCTTGTGTTCTGGTGTTTGATTACAATCATGTGTGCATGTGTACACTCATGAATATATGTATGCATTTTATGTGAATTATACACACAAACTTACATTCATAGACATAAACGTGACTTTCTGATTTCTTATCTGATTTTACAATAGATGTACTTGAAACATTATTTAACTATTTTTATACTAAATCAGCCTCCCAACACTTCAAAATAAATAAGATTAAGAATCAGAATGTCTGTCTAAAATGGATCACCTTCTGTATCAGACCCAAGCACTTGAAAAAGACCATTTCAAAGCGTTGTTCACACATCACTGGTCCTGGGATTTAGCTGAACAAGCACTACTCTTCATTTTTTCTGATTTGTCTCTGAGTAGTCACCAAGTTCATTCCATCTTAACTGCATCAGGTGAAGAATCAGCATAATACATATTTGAGGGATGCCACATATGAAATGATTTTACCTTTAAATAGTAGAGCACTCAAGTGTACTCATAGCTGTACCCCAGTTCACAATTTCTTTATACCTGAACCCTATTTTGTGCTGTTTCATGAAAATTAGACCTGGTCATGAGCTTTCAATATCACTCAAGAGTAAGAACTTAAACATAACACTAGAGATGCCTTGCTGGTGTGCAGGTGATGTAGATCAGGAGAGTAACACAGTTTAACCCTGTTGATTTGTCTGCATTACCAAGTATGTGACTGGACTTAGGAAAAGGACCTTCATTTGAACTTTCTCAATGCCTTGGTGAAATTATATAATACAGTCCATAAACTGAATTTGGTGCAGTGCCAATTTATAAATAAAAATAATAAATAAATATTTTGTATATAAGCTATTCAGGCCTGAAAAATGGTATATTGATGTTTTCAAACTCAGAATAAGTGTAATGCTCACCTCTTGACAGTCCTCTTGGCTGAGTTAGCAGGATTCAGCCAGTGACTGAATCAACTCTACTCCACATTCTGTTTCTATCAACCATGTCTCTTAAATATCCATTAAATACAATAATAAATATCCATCATTAAAATAATCTCTCTGTAGTGTATGGCAAGGCAGAGCTTGAGAAATTCATATCTGATCTCACTTTATAAAGTAAAAACCAGTCTCTTTGTTGCCAAATGGGCAGTTATTTGAGAGCTTTACCTGCCAATCCTTCATTGTCACATCAGCTTTCAAGCACAAGCCACATTCTTCTCCAGCTGTGCAGTCAAAAGCTGAGCATGTGGAGCTACAGGGCCCAGCTTTGTCTGCCCAACACGAGGTCGTCCTAGAGGGCACTTGCTCTGGAGATAACTGATCACCTAATCTTTGCTCGATTCGCATTTCAGTCTCAGTTTGCTGCTCCCAACCCGCTTCCTTTCTTCATTAAGTTCATAAGTATCAACTATGCACCATAGTTGGAAGGCTAGGGTTTTCCTAGCCCAAGTCTACTTTCTTCCTGTCTTGGCTTCCACTCCTCAAACATACCTTTGTTCTTGTACATTTTTATCAACATCTATTCCCCAAAGTACTCCACTCATACACATAGCAGCAGAAGACCAAACAAACAAAACTACTGGATCTGAGTTGATCCTGTTGGGGGCAAAGCTGGGTATCTGCCCTTCATACCTGGACTGACACCTGGTAAAGAAATGAACTTCATCTTCTAAGCCCCTTTATCTTTCTGCTGAAGTATCAGACTTACTTCAAATGTTTTAAATAAATAAAAGATTGCAGATTAAAAGGTTACCTGTCACAGCTGTATCTTTAAATGTTAAGCATCTTTTCAAAAATAAACTCCTCACGTGCTTATTAGCTTTATAAATATCTAACACATTCCTCAATTCTTTATCAGCTTCAAAATGAGATCATCCTTGATATGTGCACATCATGTATAGATACTGTCTAGGGTGATGCACAGATTTTTTAAATCGACTATCATGATGAATATAAAGGGTGTTAATTTCCCTTAGAAGAGAGTTTAATGTCATTCTCAGAACTCGTTTCTGTCTTACAGTAATAGCAGTGGGGGAGTTGAGACTGGAGAAACAGAATTTCACAAATGGCTAAACAATTGACTCTTCTCTAGTTATTTACTATGAATGTGAGTTAGAACATATTAACCCACAATGATCAGACCACATTGTGACAAACTGATTATTCTCATGTACTAGTGTTATGCACTCAGAAGCTGATGCAGCCCATGTTTCTTGGACACATTGTAAATCATGTATCACTACAGCAGAATCAAAATAATTTGGAATTTCTAGGTTCATTGCAGCTGCACAGATTTAAAATACAGCAGTTAGAATGGCGAGCTTGATTTACTATGATTCTATCGTTTCCCTCCCATAAGGACTTGAACCCTATAATCTCCCTGACAAATCCTAAGTGTACTTCTTGGGGCTATGTTTTTATATATCTGGGGATATTTTTCAAATTCTTCTCTTCTGCTTTTTATTGCACAAAATGTTTTGGAAAATATTTAAGTTCACAAAATATCTAAAAAAAAATCTTGAAAAAGAACTACCTTTTATAATTTGTATTCATTGAATAAAAGTTTTTTAAATTTTCGTTCACTGAATGTGTATTTGAGAAGATGAAATGTGAACATTACAGGAACAGAAATTTGTTATGGTAGTGAAGAAAGAAAGACATTGTATAGTTGGTATTTTAAGATGTAAGAGCAGGGTCTATTCACAATGCAGATAAATAAGAGAAAAAGCAAAGTGATACTTCTGTTTTTCTATCAGCAGTTTGGTGTACAGCCTATTGACTTACTATAGATTTGCAGGAAACACATAATGCTTTGTCATTTAGCCTAAAAATCTACTCTGAAAGCGGGGGTGCTTGCCTACTTTAGTATCAAGCCTGGAAACACAGGGCATAATACATATTTCATTCTAAAGTGGTTTGAGGTTTATTTTATAGTGAATTTCACTCTAAACAGGCACAAAATGGAAGTCATTTCTCTCCAGCCATATTAATTCTCGTTTAAGAAAGAGAAAACAATCAGACAAAGGATGTGAAAGTTTATTAAATTCACACCTCTGAGATTTAATTTCTACTGAGTTAACTGTGATAGAATACCAGACTTTTCAAAGAATCTGGGAGTTATGACTGTTGCAAAAAAAAATTGCCAAGGGCATTGGGTGATGCTAAACTTACCTCAGTGGAAGGGAAGCCCCAGCGCTTTTCAATCGATTCAGTTACTTTCTATTTGCCTACTCGGGCATGTTATATGGAAAAAACATAACCGAGAAAATATTGAGTCCTCTGCCTGAGCTTTAAGGTAGACTTTTTAAAGTATAAAAAGCAAGGGTGAGACACTGAAATTTAACTTGTATTATTTGTTTTTGAAGTTGCCTCTTTCCTTTGAAATTCTACAAGAAATAACTCTAGAAAATATTCTTTTTTCTTACTTTTTTCCCCCCAATGAAACATGTTTAGAATGGGAGTTTCTTTCATGGAAAAACCAGAGACTGAGGCGTGATGCACAGGGCCTGCTCAGGTCTGTACAGGTCCTTTGTGTATATATTATGGCTCACAGTTCAGTGTTTTTATGGGGTTCCTGAGTGTGTGAACAAGTGTGTCTCTGGTTTTTGTGCCTTCTTTTGGGGAATCTTTCCCTTCTGTTTGTTGTGTTGAATTCTGGTGTGTTAGTTTTTGTTTTATCTTATTATATTACATTATATTTATTATTATCCCTTAAAAGCCTGTTTTATTTCTAGTGAGAGAAAGAAAGGGAGTGGATCTGGATGGGAGAGGAGAGGCGAAGGAACTTGGAGGAATAAGGGAGGGGAACCATAATCAGGATATAGCACATGGGAAAAATTTATTTTCTTTTTCTTTTTTTGGGGGGGAGGGGCAGAAAAGGGTTTGTTTGGTACTTCTGCATTGTAGTCCTTCATTGAGGGACATCAGAACAGAAACTCAAAACAGGGCAGGAACCTGAAGGCAGGAGCTGATGCAGAGGCCATGGAGAGGTGCTGCTTACTGGCTTTCCCCTCCTGGCTTGCTCAGCCTGCTTTCTTGTAGATCCCAGGACCACCAACCTAGGGATGGTACCACCCACAGTGGGCTGGGCCCTCCCCCATCAATCACTAATTACCTAGAAATTGCCCTACAGCTGGATCTTATGGAGGCAGGGGGATCGGGATCCATCCCTGGTGCATTGTCAGGCTTTTGAGAATTCGGTGCCTGTGGTGTGACGCCTTGCACAGCCTTGGTACAGTGGGAAGGGGCTTGGACTTCCCTAGGCTCAGTGTGCTGGGCTCTGCTGACTCCCCATGGGAGACCTTGATTTAGGGGATGTGGGGATGTGGAGTGGCTTGGGAGGGAGGGCTGGGGGTTGGGAGGAGGAAGGAGGTGGGATCTGTGGGTGGTATGTAGAGTGAGTAGAAAATTTCTTAATAAACAAAAATGGCAAAATAAATAAATAAATAAATAAATAAATAAAAGTTTAAAATATTAATAAGATAAATAAATAAAATACCAATGTCAGAGTACCCTTCTAAAGATACTTGCTGTTGTTTTGTGTGTTTGCTTGTTTGTGGTTTTTAGAGGAATTCTACCAATATCAAGCCATGTTTGGTCATTATCATCTGCTGCTATTATCAGCAAATGGCACTCCTGAGTTCTAAGAAAAATTTATTTTCAGTAAGAAGAAAAATGACTTGTTTCATTTTTAATTATGTGTACAAGAGTGTATTTGTGTGGGGGTATGCTAGGTGAGTGCAGGTGCCTGCAGAGTTTAGATGAGGGTATTGGGACCCTTAGAGCTGGGGTTACAGATGGTTGTGAGCAGCCTAGAAGGGTGTTGGGAACTGATCTCTGTCCTTTGGAAGAGCAGCATGCCTGCTTAACCACTGAGCTGTCTCTCCAGCCCCAGAGTTTTGAATTCCTTGTTCTTCCTACTTGCCGGCCTTCCCTCCCCTCTGCCAGACACTTCTGTTCCAGCGCAGAATACCATTCTGCTAAGAGCACAGTGGCTTTGGAGTTCTTAGCAGCACGGTGCCGGTGCCTCAGTTGTCACGGTTGAGCAGGAAGAACTAGCATGCTATGTATAACCTGTCTTCTCTCACCTAGCATTTTCTAAAACAATCATCCAATGCTCCGTATTACCAAAACAAAATGAAGAGGTAATACCGCTGCAGCTTTGTGAACCTCCTAACACTTGTTATTTTAACTTTTCAGCTCCCTTAGACTTTAGGCCGAGGTCCATGGTGTAGAATCTGTTAGGATAAGCACCATCCTGTGCACGGGATTGCTAGTAACATGTACTCAGGAATGAACTTTGATCAAATCTATACTGCTTAGCTACTTGCTGGGATTTCGTAGGGTAGCAACCTTTCGGAGAGTTACTCCTTTAGATATCTATACACTAGTGCACTGCACCAGAGGTCCTGAATGCCCCACTTTAATCCAATTGATAAGTAACATAGCTTATTTTCAACCACAGAATATGTTTTCAATTAAAGAAAAGAAAAAAGAATATTGACTATTAGAGAGCTAAACAGAACATTTTATTTCACAAGTTATACTTCCTTTATTTGGGAAACATGTCCATGATAAAGAAATTTTTGGAATAGTGATTTTATCTTTCTGAATGAAATCTTAGATAGCTTCTCTGCATGCTTCTCTAAATTTGGTGGTGTTCTGTACACCTAGCCTGTTTGGAGTTTTGTTTTTTGTTATTCTTGTTTAAAGGCTTTTCTTTTAATTTACTTTGTGTGTGTGTGAGTGTGTGAGTGTGTGAGTGTGTGTGTGTGTGTATGTGTGTATGTGTGTATGTGTACGATACATACAAACCAGGGCAAGTATGTGGAGGGCACTGGTGAACTTCTGGAAATTGGTTTTATGTTTCCACAGTGTGGGGTCTGGGGCTCACATTCAGGTTGTCGGGACTGACGGTAAGCACCTTTTCCCACTCTGGCCCCTAGAATGTTTTCTTTAAGGACACACAATACTTTGATAGAGACATTGTTTGCTGAATTCCACATTTACGTGCAACTGAATCCACCTCAGAGATGTGAAAGAGGCAAAACTGGTTGTGGTTAGTGTTGCTTTTTTATCCGGTGGTTAATTAATATTGCTGCCTCCTTCCCATCATGCTGCAAGTTCATTTCCCATGGTGACCCGCAGTCTGGGATCAGGAGAGCCATTCAGTGTGTGTAGTTTTAGGAAAGGCTGGAGTACAGATCTCCAAAAAGGTAGAACTAAACCTCCAAAGATGTCTGTTTATGTAGAAAACAGCAGGATGGACAGTAACAGTATTGGCATTCTCTTCTGGAAAGGGAATGCAGATGTTGATCAGGGGAAAAATGTCCATTTCTGGCATTTAGCAATTATAAATGCTTGATGAAGTGAACTGGGTTGAACTTCCCTGCTATATTAACTTGGCTTGCATATGGAGAAAAGTTATTTCAAAGTCAAGAGCTAGAGAAGTTCCACACAGTGGTCCACCATGTGCAGTACCACGATGTTCGAGATCCTTTTTCAAGCACAAGGGGTCATTGCTAGATCAAGACTCACATCCCAGTCCAGAATACACACTGCTTCATGAGCGCCCTCATTGTGTGTCTATGTTTCACATTTCATTTACTAAAACGTGAACGTTCGTATCTGGACTATCTATTATCCTGCTTATAAACTTAGAGGGCTTAATTTTGATTTAAGGTTCGTCCCAAGCAACTCAAGAGTTAAAGGGTGTGTGGGCTACAAAATGGCTCCCAAGCCTGAGGACCTGAGCCAATCACTGGTGGAAAGAAAGAACCAATCCTTGTTAGTTGTCTTCTGACCTTCATACATGCGGCTCTGTGGCAAACACATACACACACACACACACACACACACACACACACACCATACACACTCCAAATAAATAAATAAAAATTAAAAAGAAATTAGATAAAGGAAGGCTTAGTAAAAGGAACTCATTCATTCATGTGAGGCTTTCTCTATGCCAGGCACTGGCCTAAGTGGTTTAAGCACTGTTCTCAAGACTACCATAGTCTGAGCATCGCTGTCCTGAATTGTACCTTCTGTGCACTAGTGTCTTCATTAGTTTGATTTGTACAATTTTTCTAACTTAATGAAGGAACCGAGTGTGGTAGCGATTCTCATCCCATTTGCACACACAGAACAAGTCATGTGTAAGGAAGGTTGTGTTGGTGAGAGTGGAGCAGGCAGGGTTGGCACAGGGGTCCATTGTCATCTCCTTCCACACCTCTCCTCGGATCTAGAAGATTCCACACTTCACTGATATGAATGTCTTATTTAAGTGAGAGTAAAATTTCCTGTGGTGCCCCTTAGTCGGCAGTTACTTTCTTATCCCACTGACACACAGTTTAGCCTATCTGTATACTTATTTCAGTACATGGCCTATTCCATAATCAGATGAGAACAGTAACCACACGAAATGCCAACCCTGCTGCTCTGCACTTGGCAGAGCATGTCTACACAGCAATTTCCCTGAAGATGTTTGTTAAGGCAAGCACCAAAAAGTGAAGTTCCATAATTGTAAAAGCAGGGGCCATAGCAAGAAGACTTTCATTGAGAAAGAAGAAAAAGACCAAGGCACAGTTTATAACTCCTTCACTTTTATTTTCCCCATTTATCTCTTAACTATAACCATAAACACAATGTCTTATTGATTCGTGTGTGTGTGTGTGTGTGTGTGTGTGTGTGTGTGTGGTTGTTGTATTGTCATTTTAATACGTTATTTAATCAGAAAATGAGACACCACCTATAAAGGGAATGGATACTTACATGTATCACGATGACAAAGGTATTTTAAAAAGTGAGTGTGCACCTAACATGCCTTGATTGTTCATTTAGTTTTATATTAACTCTTTATCTGGAGGAATTTACCAGGTTTCTGCTACTGTATCCAGGCCTTTTTTAGCTGTGTTGCTTTATAGGATGCTAAAAATGCAACCGCAGCTATTCTGAACCTTAATCCTGCCTGGGTCTCCTTTAAATATTTTAAAGTGAAAACAGAAGCAAAAGCTCTTTTAGGTTGAACCATCATCCAATACAAGTAAAGGTTTAGCTTCTTTTCTTGTCTCCTTCTGAGGAATGAAATCTGTATTCAGGATGTGATGCTGCTTCTGAAGTACTTGGAGAATCAGAGAAAATGGCCCATTTTCATTTTAATGAATCATGCTGGAGAATAAATTTACATGATGTTAATACTGAGACCTGGAGGATGGTATGTTATAATGCTCATAATAAAGGATTTAGGAAGCATGACAGTTCTGGGCTATGAATTCTGGTAAGCCACTCATGTGTGACTTTGGATAAGTTGCTTGAGCTCAAGGCTTCCTGGTAAATTAAGATGGAAGGCTAGGGAGACGAGGCAGCATGTGAGGAAAAGCAGCTCTGTGAGGCCGAAAGAAGATAAACACAGCACCAGGGTTGGCTCCGCATAGGCTCCTTGGAACTTTCTGCACAGAAAACTGCTGCACATACTTGGGGGTCATTCCTTGTGGGTGGTGCTCCTGAAGTGCAGCTGACAGCAGGTGAAAGGCTTTCCTCTCAGAGCTGGTGGTAGTCAGCAGCCTCACTGGGAGGTAAATGGTAAAGCTCGCAAGAGGGTGGTTGGCTCCCTCTCTCCCTTCTTTGTCAACTGTGGAATCTACAACAGTTTATATTTAATAACCATACTAAAGAGGAATGTGAAGAGGAAATCCATGTCTGTGGAGACAGAGGAAGGGTGGACTCACAGAAGCAGACTGACCCAGTGTAATTCCAGGAGCCATAGACAAAGCTGGATTAGAGAAGCACAGAATACAAGCACATGAATGTGCTCACAGGGCCCCTTGGAGGACACGTCCACCATCATTGCATGGGCTGGCTCATCAATCCATCCATGCTCCAGACAGCTCTGGACATCATAGGGTTTATTTGTGTAGGCAGTATCCATTTCCCAAGTGTGATAGATTCAGAGATGCCTTAAAATAGCTGCTGTGTCTAGTAGATTGTCTTATCCTACTGTGCATAGATTTCTTCATGAGAAAAATGGAAAGCCATCCAGCACTACAGACCATTATAAAGACCAAAGGACTTACAGATAAAAAATAAATTTGTTATTTTTATTAAATGTGCATCTTTGGCCAATTTAAATAAGAAGATCAGAAAAAAAAAAAACAGTTAGGAGGGTATAGGAACCAGTGATAGTTATCCACAACTAGAAGGCATTTCAGGGTCCAGCATATTAATTCAGTTGTGTATTCAATTTGTTTGCCATTCATAATCCCTGTGCATTGTAGTCATCCAATGTAAGGATATAAAAAAAAAAACATTGAAAGCTTAGATCTCTCCAAAATCATTTATGACATACAATCTTCTGTCTATTTTAGAAAGGAAAAGAAAAAAGAAAAAAACTCTGGCTAGGTTTTTGTCCTGAGTCAAAGTTTACATAGGCTTATTTCAAATCAGTGATTATCAAAATTGCTTACAAGTCACATGCACAGTAAATATTGTTGGTGTAATTCTCGTGTCTTTCATTTTATTTTACATGTTTTATAGTGTGTACCCCCTTCATAATTCTCCAAGAAAACGCAATGGGCTATTACACTAGTCAAGCAATGAGATGATGTTCATGGGTTTTAAAGCATGCTCATTGTAATGATCAAATGTTCTGTTGTACCCGTATTATGGCAGTGGTCCTGCTATCAGTGAATGACACACACACCTCACTGGAGGGTTATGCAACCTCCAGCCCTGATGTTACTTATTCCTCATGAGAACTACCTTAGACTGTTTTTGACCCATGTGAATTTCTAAAGACATGAGCCTTGAAATACTTTGTTTCCGTAGCATATAGGATTGTGAGTTATACATAGTAGAAAGACAGATCAAAAGACAATTTTCTCCTTTAATAGAAAATGTATAAAAAATTAGATATCATCTGCTAGAATGGATTTTGGGAGAAAACAATTGAAGCCTAACCTTTTAACATTAAAAATTCCACATTAGGAATGAAACTAAATTTTCAATCTAGAAGCTCAAAAGTATACATTTGCATTTGAAGTATACTTTATTATGAATACTGACTTATTTGAGTTATGTTTATTATAAATTTATTTGTACCCCACCCTGGGCAAGGATTTTAGAAGGAAAATCTAGATAAATCATTAAAGAGAATATTTTTGTCTGTTTATTGGGAAACATATAAAGTAATTCATTCACTTATTTCCTAACTTTGCAATGTGTTTAATCCCAGTTATGATGACTGCATGGAAGAATATGCAATAACCTAGACAGGAAATGTCTTAATCCTGCGGAGGTTGCAAGGTGGGAAGAAATCAAACACAAGTTAAAATGTGGAGTGAAATCTGTGGAACAAGCCCTGGTCCCATGTGGTTGGTGGACCAGTCAGACTCAGGAAGATAAATCCCACAGTTCTCCCATGCAGAATCCAGACATTTAGAACAATGAAAGGAGAATGGAGACGATATGGGGCAAGGTTCGAAGAAAAGACTATGCAGTGTGGGATTGCTCGTGGTCCAAGTACATGCACACTTGCACAAAAAATCATAAGACGCCCATTGTACGACTGATGTACTTGGATAATATACTTAAGTGTGTGGATTCTTTTACCTGGTGTGTAAGTCCCAACAGCAGCTGAGTGAGAAATCACCTTAGGGACAGTATTTGCAGCTGCAGAATTATCTGTGGGGCTAGAGTTTAGAGACAGCCCATCAAATCTTTGTTTGTTTAATAAACCTAAGGCATAGTGCCAAATTGGTTAAATGTACCATGTCTGAGTTCACTCGAGCATGTTACTGCAGTGAAATTAAAGAAGAAACAGAAAGGGAACTGATCCATTATAACTAGCTACAACAAAGGGCACTAGATTATATTAAAACTTTTCTATATTTGATGTACAATGTGTGTGATGCTCACAACAGTTTCTGAAAAGTTCTTTATGTCTTCCTGGCTGACTCAGATCCCTGTATTGCCTCTGTTGGCTTCCCATGTTAGTTTCTTTATCAATACAACCATATTTTAAATTATTCAATATTTCCACAGTGTATGTTTTATCTATATGCTTGAACACAATAAAAAAATTCTTGTTTGTTAAGCCACGAGCAAATTTGTTTATATGAAATTAAAGCTGGGAGGCAGTGTGTACCCCAACTTGTTCCTGTCTTCCCCCCTTGAGCCAAGCCTGATTTAGAGAAGACAAACTCCTTCTAGTGTGTTTCTTTTCCTCTGGAGGCCTGATTCACTAAGAAACTGAAGTAATTCGGCGTCAGGTTTCCTGTCTAGAGTTCAGCAGTGAGAAAACTGTTCCCTGTGGGGGAATCTGGAAGGCAATGGAATTGCAAGGACACCATTTCTATCACTTTAAGAAACAATAGGACATTTCCCCCCATAAACTTTAAAGGGGGTTAAATTGTGTTTGTAGGTAAGAGGGGACTGAATCCATGCACAAACTGGTGAAAGAGAGAGCTGTGAAAAGGAATCTCATGCCTTTACAAACACAGCCTATGTCTTTCACAGCCTTGAAAATATGAGGTCACTTGAATTAACTGCTGGACTCCCTGTGTGTTTCTAGTTCCTGGATGACTGAATTTACAAAAAAAAAAAAAAAAAAAAAAAAAAAAAAGAGGGGTCCCACCCAATCTGATTGACAGGAACAGTGGGTGACAAGTGGATCAGGGGAGTTGACCTGGATAGCATTATAGGTTCCCTGTAACTGGTGAGATCTGCACCAGCCGCTGTGAAGGTAGCACACAGGCAGAGAGTACCAGGCAAAGCTATACCAGTTACTACACTATCTGAGAAAACAGTTGTATGTCTCTGGTCTCTAGACAAGCCCGTGTAATCAAGCTTGTTCCATGCCTATACTGTGTGTTCAGTCTTTGCACCTTTCAGTCTTCTAATGTTCAAGGTTTTTCTACCATCTCTGAATGTGCAACGCTGATCACAGGTATTTCAAGTATTGCTTGGAAAATCCTTTGTTCTTTGTCTTGTCCCTACACTTGCTTTTTCTTCCAGAAGTCTTTCTCTTCTGAAGTCAGAAACACCTCATCAGTCCCTAACCCAGCTATAAACCGTGCCTGCCTAGCTATATAATTAACTAGGTTGTGTGATCTCCTAACACTCAATGAAGTCAGTCTATTTCATGGTTATAGCTCTTAATCCACTTGCCATACTAGGCACCTAGTAGATACTTGTTTAATAAATACTTGTATTGAAAACTGAGATAAATATAACACCCGGGGGCTGAAGCAGCCTTCTGTTCCAATTTTTCACTCAATGTAGTGTATCAAGACCTAGTCCCTTCTCCCTGGACTCCAGCACCATACCTCCTAACCTTCTTTCCTCCTCTGTTTCCACCCCCTTGGCTCAGGTAGTCTGCCTTCCCAGCCCCACCCATGCATCTCCTACTTGACCTAGTTTTTTAGGAAGAAGAATTAGGTAAGCAGCTTGGGGACCAACAGTCTTAGTCTTTTGTTCTCCCAAAGGAAAGCTTGATTGAATATTTCCCAAGACATGGAGGAAAATTTTGATCTTGAAATCCTTGACAACTCCAAAGGAGGCAAGTGATAAGAAAACAGATCTCCTCTCTTGACAAGCCCCCAGGCCCAGGGACTAACATGAGATGAACTCTCAGAGCTGTCTTTACCACCCCCTTGCCTTTATCCTTACCCGGATGTTGCAAACTCTCTTTCCTGAGAACAGAATTTTCAACCCACAACTACCTCTGGTTCCCAGAACAAGCACCACAGGGGAAGCGCAGGCATACCCTCGTGAGTGTGCATGGCTGCTTCTGAGTTAAAACTGTCCTTTCTCTAAGTTGTGTGACTTGATATAACCACTTCCAAATTTTCATCTCCTCATCTACAAAATGGAGATAATAACATCAACTCTACAGGATCACTGAGAGGACTGAATAAGAAGGGCAATAAGTAAATGCCAACTGCTTAGGGCATGAGAATGAGGAAGCTTAAGAAATTGCCCCACCTGCACCTGTAAGACAAAATTATTTTCTTCCTCCGTGAGTTGATAGCCTAACTAAATGTGTGTCCGTTTGTTTCCTCCTTAAGAAAGCTTTAAATCCATCAATGAAAAGCGAAATTGTCCTGTATAATTCTACCCACAACTGATCTGTTTCTTTTTCTGTAACAGCACAGAAATTAGAAATGCTGTGTAAGATTTTGTATTCTCTCCTGATGTCTCTGTGTGATTTTGTCAGGACTTAGAGGACAAGGTCATCATCTGCTCTAAAGTGCTCATTGAGGGCTTAGTACTAACATACCAAAAGTAAACAATAAGAGCCTACTGGCTCAACAATGGAAGGAAATACTGAAAAATAAAAATTGCACATTCTTTATTGGAGTGACACTAAGTTTTCCCAGAATTGTTTATTACTGTTCCCGAGTACTAATTTTAATTGTGGAAAGAATGTAAGAGAGACCATTCATAAAGTTTCTGGCATTGTGATGTATCTTTAATCTTTTGCTGTGAAATAATCATCACAGCCAAACCCAGTGATATAATAGAATGTAATCTATTATCATAACAAGTTGCTGGGACTCAAATCACTCACCATGGCAGTTTCTTGTCATCTTGCCATGCCCAGGCTCTCCCTCTACTATGTGTGACATAAGCTAATTTACATGTTTTCTGTATAAAGGAAAATCAAAGAAGTCTGATCATTGATGTAGGAATATCAGGAGTAGCTCAAAATTGATGTATCATGTTTGCCTACTACATTCAGTATGCAAATGAGATGGGTGCATTTGCATATTAACCTATTACAGTTTTAATCATTTTTGAAAGTGCCCATTTCCAAAGCTTAGGTGCCACAGGTAGTTAAACAGCTAAATTAGAAATTGACTAGAACAGGTATGATCGCCCAGGTGTCTTGTTAGTCATACATGGAATTTTTATAGGCTAAGAAAGGCTTCTCTGCCTTGACAAGAAGTTATTCATCTACATTTAAAACTGGCAAGACATTACTACTTTCATGGTCTATTCCTGTCACTCAACACACCATGAACTCCAGCGCTCTGTTAATGTGTTGGAAATATTACATATGGGAGATGGGGCAGGCAGCATCTGTCCTTCACACTCAAGCTGCATGCTCTTTCTGCTCCAGTCCTTTGGACATTGTTGTCAACTCCCTGCTCCCAAGACTAACTTGAAGTAGTATCACACCTGCTGTAAGGCTTAAGGGCTCTCAGCAGCCAATTCATGGTAGCACTTGTGGTAGACTCCCTCATGTGTAGCTGTTTAATGCCTTGATGGCTGTTTAATGACTTCTATCAAACACCTATTCCTGAACGAC
Organism: Peromyscus attwateri; assembly: GCA_902168425.1. Taxonomy (NCBI): domain Eukaryota; kingdom Metazoa; phylum Chordata; class Mammalia; order Rodentia; family Cricetidae; genus Peromyscus; species Peromyscus attwateri. The sequence goes on from CABHPP010148302.1 coordinate 47,025, forward strand.
AGTTACAAGCCCCAGCTAAGCAGAAGTCACACAGCAGTGGAGACCATAGAGATTATTAACACAGCACATCAGCTATCAAAACAGTTAGGGTTTGCCCAGCCCAAATTCAAATCTAACTCACTAAATTTGTAGCTGCATGATGGGGGGGGAAGATAATAAAGCATTAACTCTCTGAGGGGGGAGGGGGAAGATGAAGGGGGAGGGAAAGAGGAAGGGGGAGAGGGGAGTGAAAGTGAGAGAGGAAAATTTACTTTCTTTGCTTGTCTACAATCAAGCACAGTTTATTCACACATTTTAAATTAAACTCTTAATAGCTAAGCACAAAGAGCAAACACTCGGGAAGTGGACTGGATGTAGCATTTCCTGGGAGGCTTTCATGGAATTCTGGTTTATTATGTCACTTTATGAGCAAGAAGATTACATTTTTTTTGAAATGCAATTTATCTGCATGAAAATATTAATTTGGAGGTTATTATTACAGTATTGGATTTCAAAGTAATTCTCCAGCTTGTTAAACCCCATGAAATGCTATGTGCCTTTCATGCCAAAGTATCTACAATCTGGGAGGGAGAAAGAGATAAAATTCCCCAAGTCCAGGGCTATCTACAGGCTCACACTCTACTTCCTGCAGGAGACAAGCATTGCGGCCTCTTAACCATTTTTTTTTCAAGATCATTTGATTACTTCCTCCCACATGTTTCAAAAACAGATAGTTTGCTTTCTCATTTAGACATTCAAACAACCTGGGATTTGAACTTTATGGTTTTCAAATTTCCCTCTTATAGTAAAGTTGAGTTACAACAAACAAGCATTTCAGAAGGTTGGTTCACTATTTACTGTGCATGGAAATTCCTGTTGTGATATCATATATCATGTTTCTAATTGGGTGGGTGTGAACTAAGTAGAAGCATATCAAACTTGACTATGCTGCTCAGAACATCAGTATTTCCCATTTGTAGGCAGGGTTCTTCTATATTACCAAATTGATACTTCATATTTGCCAAGTGTGTGGTATTGAAGTGTGATTGACATATTATTTAGAATTTAAAGAAGAAATCTGGGGGTAATGCAAATAAATGATCAAGAAAATATTTTTTGTTTGATTTTTGCTTCTTCAAGGGTTGCTATTTTTGTTTTCATTGATTAGAAGTTGGCATTCCAGTTTGCTTGCTTTTTGTCAATGTGACGAAACAGCGGCCACAACAAATTTGGGGAGGAGAGGGTTTATTTCACTTTACATGTTATAATTCATCAATGAGGGAAGCCAAGGAACTAGGAAGCAGGAAATGAAGCAAAGACCAGGGAGGAACACAGTTTACTGGCTTGCTTAGCCACTTATCTTATAGAGCTTAGATGCCCTACCTAGGGATGGCACTGTCCACAGTAGCTTGGCCCCATTTACACCAATTAATGACCATGAAAAGGCCTCAAAGACATGCCCAGGAGCAATATGACGGAGGCAGTTCCTCAGCTGAGGTCCCTAGGTTTGTGGCATATTGTCAGCTGAAGGTAACTATGACAGGGGCCTTGGAGTGAGGTACTAATAGGACCCTATAGTAAACAGGCTAATGCCTTTCCAAAGTGTCCATTTCCTAATCCTCAGAAAGTTAACTAGGTTATCTCACATAGCAAGGGGCCTTTACACATATGAATAAATATGTTGAGATGGAAAGATTATATTTGAATATCTATTTGGACACTTATACAAGGGGATCAGAAGATGAAATTAGTAGATGTCATGACAGTGGAGATAGAGAGGGATAAGGCAATATGAAAAGGAGCCACAGAAAAAAAAGAAAGAAAAAAAAGAAAAAAAGAATGTGAGTTGCCCTTTGAGCTGGAATCCTCAAAGTGAAAGGTTCTTCCTTGGAGCATCAATAAGGAAGCGGCTCTTAGCATCCCTTCAGGAAGCCCTGAAGGATTCATCTGGGATCTCTGACATCCAGAGCTGTTACCAAAGCCATTGTCTGTCAGCCACAGGCTTTGTGGCCATATGCTCCAGGAGCAGTAGGAACCCAACACAAACTTCTTAGTTAGGTTCTGTCCACCGAAGGGGTGGACCAATGCACACACCTCTGCTGTGTTCTGAAGCCTTCCTCCTTGACTGAGGGTTTGTGAGACAGGTGTCCTCCCTGCCATGAGTGTTCCACTCCCCTGTACTCACATTTCTCCGAGAGGAAATGGATGTTACACTGTGGTGATACTGTGTTCCCCAAAATATTGTGCACCCTAATAAACTTATCTGGGGTCAGAGAACAGAACAGCCACTAGATACGGCGGCCAGAAAATGGTGGCACACACGCCTTTAATCCTAGCATTCTGAAGGCAGAGATCCATCTGGATCTCTGTGAGTTCAAAGCCACACTGAAAACAGCCAGGCTTGGTGACACATGCCTTTAATCCCAGGAAGTGATGGCAGGAGGCAGAAAGGTATATAAGGCTTGAAAACCAAGAGCTAGAGCTGGTTAAGCGTTGAGGCTTGTGAGCAGCAATTCAGCTGAGATTCATTCTGGATGAGGACTCAGAGGCTTCCAGTCTGAGGAAACAGGATCAGCTGAGGAATTGGTGAGGTGAGGTTAGCTGTGGCTTGTTCTGCTTCTCTGATCTTCCAGCATTCACGGCAATAACTGGCACAGGGTTTGTTTTTATTAATAAGACCTTTTGAGATTCGGGCTACATCACACAAAGGGTGTGATTGGTAGGTGACATAGTCGGTGGAGGAAAATCAAAAAACGCAAAGGTGGAGACTGGTCGATAGTGCTCATTAAGTGTTTGGGGATGGTATCTGAGCTAATTTAAGACTTTAAAAATACATCTTGTTTCTACCATTTGCAGCAATGTTAGTCATAATACTTTCTTAACTGGCTCTGTTATTATTATGACTTCTTCACTACAAAGAAGGTTCAGTTGATATTCTTAAGTAGACCTTCCTGTTTCTATATAACATCCCACCTTTCATCAGATCTTAGAAAGCTTGAGTTCCTCATTTCTCAGAAGTAACTGCTGCTTTAAAAGTAGCTGTTTAAAAAATACCACAGGAAACCATTTAGGTGCATTTTGAAAGATGTCAACACATAGATATTTCTTCTTCCTTAGCTGAGGCTGCATGAGAACCCACAGAAGACCAAGCCAGAGCTTTCCCGGGAAATTGTATTACTCGATGATACATAGACCAGACCCAGGCAGATTTCTGCCACTTCTGGATCAACTGTCATACTGGAATCCCAAAGTGAAAACTGTTTTTGCCTCTTTTCATTTGTTCCAAGCCCCTGGATTATTTTCATATTCATTTTATTAGCAGGGAATCATGCAATTCTCTGCACTCCTATATTTAAATATCATGAACTTTATAATGTCTGGTTACTTTCTAAAATACGTGTGTGCATTGTTGGGAAGCACATGTACCATGGCATGCATGTACAGGCCAGAGAACAACTTGCAGGAATAAGTTCTCTTTCTCTACCCTGTGAATTCCAGGGACTTAGCTCAGGTCATCCAGCATGGAAGAAGTTACTTTAACTACCTACCACCTCACCAGAACATGGGAGCTTCCTTTTGAATATACTTATTCGTTGGAAAGGAGATTCAGTGAGAGATTTAAATTGGAGTGAATTTTAGGAGGGTGTCTGCTTAGAATGAAAGGCTAGGGTAGCTTTGGGGCTTAAGACAGATGAAAGTTGATGATAGACAGCTTTCATGGCATGGCTCTTCATGTTTCTTTGCTTTTGCTCCTGCTTTGGTGTGTGGTACAGACTTCTGACTTATCTGTGTACAGTGAAGTGTAATCACTAAGTACCAAATCAAACCCTTTTCAAGTGGCATTTCAGCTCATTTAAAATAAATTTTTTATCACATAAGCCAGGAGGACAATTCTCATTTATAATCTCTGTCTCTGTCCCTCCCCTTACCCTGCTGTGTTTGTGTGCATGTGCATAGTTAGTAAGACTATCTTAGCTTTTACTTTGTCTTTAAGCTATTTGTGGATAAAGGATGACCCTCTGAGTCAAGGAAGAATGAAATGCAATTTTCAAATTTGAGATGCTTCTTTTTAAAACAGAGTATATCCTATCAAAGATCACATGTGAAGGTTTAGTCAGATTTTATTTGTGTTCATTTAAACCTCTTTAAGTGCACCTTGTGATTTTAATGTTTTATTAAGAAAATATTCTAAAGCCTCATCTCCCCTTTCTCTAGGAACTGTTAGACTCATCCTAAAGAATGATTATACTTTCTATTTCTGTCTTAGTTTGCAAAGGCAATGGCAATCAATAATAGCTGTAAAATAATGCGGAACAATTAGTTTTTCTTGCATGCCCATAATTTGTGTTGGCATCGGTTGGCATTAGGTGATGCGTATATCACAGACAGGCAAATTAGGCTGCTGATAATTAAGTTTCAGACTCTCTGCCATCATTTTAGTAGTTTTTGCCTTAAGTAAAGGATTTTTGAAAATACTGAATTCTATCATTCTACTAGCTGCTGAAATAAATTTATTTCTTTTCTAGAGCCCAGTGATTTTTCAAACATCACTTCCTTAAAAAAATAAAATGAGTGAGTATATTTGAGGTTTGTCTCACAACTGCTTATGTGTGCATCAAAAGTGAGACTATGATTATCTTCATAACTTCACATCTCCTTGATGAGACCATTTGTGTAAGACAGAGTTCTCACATAAACTCAAGTACAATATTTGATTTTAAGGAAGTGAACTGACTTCCATCCTTTCTGAACAGAAACAGAAGAGAAGTGGATGGAAGGAGTAGAGAGGAGGTGGGGGATGGGAGGAGAGGAGAGAGGGGAAACCTTGATCAGAACATAAAATAAATGAAAATGTTTAATTAATAAAAATAAAAAAGAAAATGAATTTAGATGACAGGGCTTCGGTTAACTCAAATGCACTTAGGTCTTTATAGCCAGAGATGATCAGGCATGTTCAAGCTTTTCCTTCATCCTTCATTTCTTTACGTTAGTTTGCTATTTCTTCCCTGCTCTCCTTCCTGCAGTCTTTTTGATGTAGGATTCCTAGTCCATAGCCAGCTCCTCTTGCTTGTACACAAGAGAGTCCTGTTTGGTTAATTTCCTCTCATTCTAAATCAGTGTGAGTTGCTAGGCCATTTAGAGGAGAGGAAATAGTTGGAACCATAGAGAAGTGCATGCTTTTGAGGTGTGGCTTATGGTTTGTCAACTTTTACATCAAACTCCTAGATAAGGAAGATTGATTTTATGCACCCGCTATTTGGGTTTGGAACTTGATGCTAATTTTAGTAGCAAAGCAAAAATTTTGAAGATCTTAATGTTTTAAGTAATAGTGTAAGAAGGAACAGAATTTATGTTCATTCACCAAGATGTTTATTGGAGATAGTGAAGGATTTTGCACTTGTGTCCTAGTCATGTTTCCGTGAAAGCCATTGATAAAAGCAACTTGTAGAAGGAAGGATTTATTTGGGCTTTCAGTTCCAGAGGACTCCTTTCACCTCAGCAGGGCTGTGTGGTAGGAGGCAGGCATGGAACAGCAAGCTGAGAATTCACACCTTAAACCACAATTTCAAGGCACCGAGAGCAAACTGGGTATGGTTCAAATCACTGAACCTCAAAGTTCATCTCCAGTGACCTATACCTCCTAAAGATACCCAGAGAGTGGCACCAACTGGGGATCAGTTACTCAAATGACTGAGATGATGGGACATCTCATTCAAACCACCAAAACTTGAAAAAGAAGAAAACTGAAGTTGTTCCCACTAGAGGGCAGGCATTAGAATCCATCTGTCCACCTGGTGCTTTTCTTTGGAAGCTCCTCAGTGACCTGTCTTGTGCACATGACACAGTACAGAAGACTTATTTTCTGAAATAAATGTCATGGAATTTGAGGAAAAGTATGGCTTTCTTTCCTGTAAACAACTTCTAAATATATGCTTTTAATTGGTAAATAAGACCATAAACTTTGCCAATTTATTTTTGAAAGTGTTTATTGGGGGTTGGGAGGTAGGTGACTTGAGGACCAGCTTGATGAGCAAACATGAGGACTTACATCCGGTCTCTCCAGAGCTCACATGAGAAAGCTCACATGAGAAAGTCATGATGGTATGCTTTGGCTTATGTGTGTAATCCCAGTGCTAGGAAGACTGAATGCACAAAATTGTCATTGAGATACTAAATTTATTAAGTTGTGAGGAAACAAAAGCAACCTAGAATTTTCCTGCAGTAAATAAATGTAGAAAATAATTGATTAAAACAGCAAAAAAGATAAGAAAACATAAATTCTTGTGATGTAAAAAATCTACCACTAGTTTACTTTGGAGTCAAAGAACAATTGACTTCCCCAAATGGCGCTCAGTATAAATTAGTGGGTGGCAAATACACAAACAGTCAGACTTCTTCAAACCACCTGCTTAGTTCTTTCTAACCTCTGAGAAAGAAAATCTCTAATAGTTTACCTTGAATGTAACACACATCAGAAATAAGTATATATCAGCATGTTTAGACGGCACAATGAACAAATAAAGTGTGCATCTGGTAAATATTCTCCATATCTTGGAAATAATCCATAATTTGAGATTAAGCTACAAAGAAGTCATGTGACTAATTTAAAAATGTTTTTTAATAACATTTGTGACAGACTTATCTCCTTTCAAAATGCTGCAGGCTGTGACAGGTTTTCACAATGAGGAGTAATGCTGATGGGAACTGGAGCTGCTGCCCAATAGAATATGTAGTGGCAAGAAAACAAAATTAGGACTTCTCTTCCACAGCCTTGAAGGAAGTAGTACCTACTAACTTTGTCTCCTCTTTAGGCTGGGTGTGGGTCTCCTATTCACAGTACAATGACTTCACTATAACATTAATTCGCTCTCCATCATTCCAAAGGACAGCTGGAAGTTTTTAACTGAAGGTTTTTCAACTGAGGTTAATTTTTTTCTACATTAGGTGATGAATTAATAACAAATAAGAAAAATTGACTGTTTCTATTAGGTGAAATATTAATGATTTAAGGAGCACAATTAAAATAAATAAATACATAAATTTATTTATTAAAAAAAAGAGTTCTTTGGAGGTAGTGACAACCATTTAGAAATGAACACACAGATAAGAGAACATTCCTTGCAAGGCTGAATCCTTTCAGATTAACCTTGGAAATTTACAAACTAAATTCCATTTTTAGACATGAACTCTATGTTTTCAAAATCCTAGGAAGAAAAACAATTTTTAAATTGGATATCTACTTAAGTCAGGATTCCTGTACAGGTATTCTCAAAGACAAATGTTCTTTTGTGTTCATTTTTAGTGTTATGTCAGATAGAATATTTGATAAGGCATGGGATTATCAGATTTGTGCATACACTGTATTTTGCAAATATAATGGTAGCACCAAGAAACACATTAAAAAAAACTTAAGGAAATAATGTTGGATTTATCTGCAGGTATGTATTGAAATGATTTTTAAAAATTCATCTGGGCATTTCTCTGCTTGAGAAGCCCACTCATTTGTTTATCTCAAAAACCACACTGTGAACAGCATGTCTTGCAAAGGTTTGCAAGTACAGAGATCTTACAATAGAATTTGGTGGATTTACTGGTAATTCCATCTTATTTGTTTCTTAACTCATGTATCATATCATCATTTCTGCTCAGCCCAAACTTAGGAGAAGCATATATTCTCTAATAGTGTCTCTTCTCAGAAATGCTTGTAAGGAACCACCTGCCAGTTGAGACAATGATTGGCCCAAACATTTTAAATAAAATTTAAGATGCAACAGATGTCTCCCATTGGCCTAGCATAGAATTTCCTTTCAGAGAGATAATCATTCAACTGGTCATTTTTAATCTCCTAAAGGAGTGAATCTTAATCACAATTTTAAGCACTATCTTTGTGTTTTTGTAAATATAACAGAAGAAATAAAACAATTGATCATCATTCCGTAATTGTACTTCAAAATGTGAAATGATCATCACTGTTTTATTTTATCTTTGAAAATTTCATACACTGATGCAATAAAATATGATCATATTCTCATTTGCTCCTTCTAACTCCCCCCAAATCTGCTTTCATACATCTTCCTTTTAACTTCATGTCCTCTTCATTATAATAACCCACTAAATGTAATTAGTGCTGCAAGTATGTGTGCTTTTGTGGGGCCATCCACAGAAGTATGGGCAAGCTACCAATGGCCATACCTCCAAAGAAGAAAGGATCTTTCTATCATAGCTATTATCAGCTGCCAGTTGTTCTCTGTTACAGAAATCTATGCATAGACTTAGAACTGGTAAGTGCTGAAAATAAGTGACTATGAGTCTTTAGCCCTAAATGGGCCATTATTGGCATTTTAAAGTGACTTTCCCTCTGTTCCTTCACCCCATTTTTTCTTTCCTTCCTCCTATCCATGCTAGGGATGGAATCAAGAAAAATGTTCTACCAAGGAGATATATCCCCAACCTTTAATTTTAATTGGCCTGTATAAATCTGTCATTGAAGAAAGCACATTTGGGGCTGGAGAGATGACTCAGCAGTTAAGAGCACTGACTACTCTTCCAGATGTCCTGAGTTCAATTCCCAGCAACCACATGGTGTCTCACAACCATCTGTTATGGGATCCAGTGCTCTCTTCTGGAGTACAGACATACATGTAGGCAGAGTACTCATATACATAAAATACATAAAATTAAATCCTTGAAGAAGGAAGAGGAGGGGAGGGGGAGGGGAAGGGGAGGAGGAGGAGGAGGAAGGAGAAGAAGAAGAAGAAGAAGAAGAAGAAGAAGAAGAAGAAGAAGAAGAAGAAGAAGAAGAAAGCATGTTCATAGCCAGACCTCACATTGGCCTAAATTTATTTCTAAAGGAACTGAAGGAAGTGGTTTATCATCGAATTTTAAGCATAACGCATAATTGTACATATCTATTGATTCAAGTAGTATTAAGTGACCACAATACTCTGTTTAATGAGGTCTGGAAGAAAGGGAAGGTAGGAAAGAAAGGTCAAGTGTTTGGCCAATGACAATGTCTTTGCCATGGTTAAAGAAAAGTTAGGAACATACATTCCTTGACATTGTCCCCCATCAGCTACATCGTCAGCTTGGAAATAAGCTCTTATCAATTTAGACAATAACTCACCTAAACACTTCAGACAAACTTAAATACAAAAGACACTTGAATAGAGACATTTAAACCTCCTTAAACAAAAGTAAATCTACTCAATGGAAGATATCTTTTGTATCTTAAACAAGCCTATGCAAATATGTGCCTGTTACATAATAATGTGCATAATAATATGATGATGCTTAAAACTATTATGAGTTTCTGAAACAATAATATGAACCTTGAATTAAAATACTAGCTTGCTTGTTGTCTAAAAACAAATGTAACTTTTTCCAGGTCACTTCCCAACAAAACAATCTCAATCCCTTGATATCACTGTGCTAATTTCTTTTTGTTGTTTAGTTTTTTAAATACTTGGTCAATGTAAAAATCTGTTTCCAAAGTAACTAATTTGTCACTCAGAATGAAAACAATTTGAGCAAAAAGTTCTTATCTGGCAAAGCAACAGCTAAAACAAGACTGTGTGTTCGGAGATAGGAACAAGATTGTGGGTTTCTCTAGAAATACTTCCAGATCAGAGTAATCTTAGGGAAAGGGATGAACCAAGGTACCTTGTGTTTTCTAGTTTAATTTACAGTAGATCAGCAACCTAGAGGTGGAGAGCCCTTTCCAGTGGATGCTTTATTTTATGAGGATGCAAACTTTACGTTTGGAACTAAATAAAAACTAAGTAAATTGGCAGATAAATAAACTTGTGATTTCTAAGGATTTTCTTACTGGATAAATGGCATGTCTGAGAAGGATAGAGGAATCTAGATGGTGGGTGTTCTGCCAGCTAACCATCAGAATTCTCTATGTTTTTGATTGTATAGTATACACTTTGGTTTAGTATATCAAGAAAAAAATTTGATTAAATTCTACTCAGTTTAATTATTAAAAAAAAAATCCCCAAATTTCCAAGTATTTTAGTTACAAAAACTAAGCACTAATTTATGTTTAAAAGAATGTTTTTTGTTGTTGTTTTTGTTTTTGGATTTTTTTTGTTTGTTTTTGCAGGAGCGTGTTGTATTTTTTTTTTAAATCCCAGTAATGCAAAATTTCAAACACTGTCTTATCAGGGAGTATTCTAAAAAGATAGTCAGGTACCCACCATCTGGCATTGACACTGATCCCAGTGGAATTATCACAGTTAGGTGCCTTTCCCTGTGTCCTGTTTCCTCTTTTCCAATTGTTACTATTGCAACCTTCCCAGTGAACAAAATATCTGTTTTTCTTGCTACCAATATGAACTAAGGCCTTGAATAAGGTTCAAGTTAATTTCAGGAGCCAACAAATATATGTTTATGCATTTTTCTGTTTGCTTTGACCTCCATTGCATATAGTCTATGAACTATAAACTAATCCCTTAAGAAGCTTGGGGGCTGGAACTCCAGCCCCTTGTCAGAACTAGTACAGTTTGGGTATGGTTCTAGCAACACACACACACACACACACACACACACACACACACACACACACACATATACACACACACAGACAGAGAGAGAGAGAGAGAGAGAGAGAGAACACAGTGTTTGGGACATCCACACTTTGGCAGCGTTCAGATTTACTTCACACTCCAGCCACACACTTCTTATAAGTTTCTTGTTACTATTGTGTTTTGTATTTTTTTTGATTACTCAATGGCTTGTTTTTCTAAACTTTTACACTCAGACCAAAATGAATTCCCTTATTCACAACTGTGTAAGAATAACTTAAATTGTCTGTTATCTGGTAGATCCAGATGGCCCATGCACAAAACTGCAGTTGGCTTCAGTGATTTTAAAAACTACACCAAATGAGTTGTCAGCAGCTTCATAGGCTGCCCACTTTCTCAGCATGGTGTGTGGCTCCGCACCCTCCCCCTCATTCTGCACCGCTACTCAATACACAGAGACATGAAAAGCACACCACGGGCGTGTATGCTCACTTTAAGTTCAACTGTTGCTAACTTCTTTAGGGAGATCTGGCCCCACTGATTTATTCAGCCCTAAGAATTTGGGTCCTCAAAATGTTTAATGACTTGACCAAGACTGCATCACAGAGCAAATGAAACTTGGATGAGAACTGAGGGTCTTACCTCCTCATTTTTATATAGCCTCGGGACACATGAAAATGAATCCCCTCTTTCCAAAAGAGTAGTGACAGTGATTTGGGTTCAAGAGTGTTTCTGAATCAACACAGTTGACAAATTCAATGGAAAAAGGTGGACAGCTTTTAGTTTTTCAAGCTCCTTTTGCATGTATTACTAAGGAGTATTGTAAATACACACATCACTCTGTATCATGGTAAAAAAAAAGTTATTGAAAAATGCCCACGGTGGGAAGAAATGTAAGTCTAATAATGAATTATGATCTTGTCCACATTGTATTATTAAAGCTAGTAATTATCTTAAAATAACCATAAAACTAAGTTAGAAACTCAGCAAGTCTCTTCGTATTCTGTATCAGGAAAGCAGCTTTGCCCAATTTAATTCAAATTTAATTAAATTAAACATATATATATATATATATATATATATATATATATATATATATTGCTGTTTCAGAGCTGTACCCTTGTGGAAACTTCTGTGCAGAGAGACTTGGCTTATTTACAGATTCTAGAGGGGTAGGGTGCAGCTGTTGACTTCTGAGAGTGTGGTGTGTGAACGGGTGCGTGTGTCTGGTAAGAGGTGTGCTCACTTGTGTAAATGGTTGTAGTGACCAGAGATTGACTGAATGCATTCCTCAGTCACTTCCCTACATTGGTTATTTGAAAGACAGTCTCTCACTGACCATGGAGCTTGCCGTTTTAGCTAGACTGACTCTTCCCAAGCTCCCAGGATCTACCTGTCTCCATCTCCTAGAGCTGTTAAACACCCGTGGCGCACACAAAGCTTGTTACATAGATGTTGCAACTAAACTCATGATCTCTCCAGCCTGTGGCATGTGTCGTTACATGTGCTCCTTCTGAATTTATAATGCATTGGTGCAAACTTACTTCGTTCCTTTGTTAGCACAGGAAACAGTTGCTTGTGGACGGAACAGAAATTTTACCAGTTTTGTCTTTATCCTTCCCTTAATACAGAACATAATTCAGAATAATATCATTTTGTGTCTTATAAAGCACAGTGGTTCAGTGGCTTGCAGATGGATTTTCGTATTATAGCATAATCCATAGGATAATAGTGCACCATGAAAGGAAAGGCTGTCTGATAATTTCTCAAGATTTGCCTTCCTTTACATTAGCAGCTTAGTTTCTGAAGCAATCAATAGGCAGGTTTATTTAGTTGCTTGGCTTTCACGCTGAACTTCAAAGAGGGCACCATTGCCAGTACCGCCCCAATTTATTTGACTGTTCGTTCAGCCAGGTGCATGTTATTACCAAACAGAAGTCACATAAAAGGGAAATTAAAGAATGTGTAATGGAAAATGATGGAGAAACAAACAAACACGAACACCTCTGGGGTGCGACAACTGGACTGACCAGCTCAACCCATGTTTTAACACAATAAAGCCCTTTTTGTTCCCTGATGGCTGTCCAGTCTTAGGACCTCCTCCTTCTGTGAGGGGCTGCACTTCTCTCCAGAGCTCTTTTCTCCAGGAAAGTTCCTCTCTGAAATTCACTCTTTGTGTTCTCAAGACAAAGAGCCTGGAAGCCACTGACCCGGTAGAGGTCTTTGGTGACGGCTGATTGTCTTCCCCCATAGCCTCCTGAGTTATTATTGATCTGTTAAGGTGAGAAGGCCTCCACTGCACCCAAAGACCCCAGCTTTACCCCCTTCTCTATAGTATATCGTTGAGAACACATACAAGCTCGATAAATGTGATGTAGTTTGGTTTCTGGAATATTTGTTACAAATTTAGAAGGATTTGGAATGTTAAGCAATGATAGAATGTATGAAAGGTTTATAGAACACAATATGAACAAATTATTGAAGCTGATACACTGTTATCATGTAACATGCATCGTGGAAATAAAGAAACAAAGTCAAAGCCTTTACTTGACGCCCTTG
>CABHPP010148303.1:0-55580 GCA_902168425.1 Peromyscus attwateri
AAAAAAAAAAAAAAAAATCTCTGGCTCCTGTCTGCCTCTAGGGTCACAGTAACTCAAGTCCCCGTGATCAAAACTGGGTGGCAAAACTTGTTTCTCCTCAGCAAGAGTCTGCTTGCACAAGCGTTTATCTCTTACAGTTTCTCGCAGACACGCGCACACACACTGTAGCAACAATGGCAATGACCATGATTTCCCAAGCCCGTTGCCTGGAAACCACTTCTTGTTTCTGAAACTAATTTAAACATGAGAATTCAGCTCATGACTCAGGCCAGCCATGCATGGCATGGTTTCCTCTGTGTTTAACTGCTTTTTTTTTCTTCCCTTCCACATCACAAAATAATGCATGCCTATTCCAGAAAAAAAAAAAAATGAAAAGAACATGAATACCAAAGAAAAGTCTGGAAGGCACAAAAAAAAGTCTCCTATAACCTCATTATCAGAGACAGACAATGTTGTCTCTTAGGGATAGTTTTCTCTTTATTTTGAGTTTTCTTATTTGTATGTGTGTGTGTGTGTGTGTGTGTGTGTGTGTGTGTGTGTGTGTTTTGCATACATGCATGTATATGAACCAATGTGCTCCTGTTGCCCTCAGAGGCCAAAAGAGGAAGTTGGATGCCTGTCATCGAGTTGTAGACAGATGTGAGCCATCATGGGGGTGCTGGAAACCAAACCCCGATACTCTGCCAGAACAGCAAGTGCTCTGAACTGCTGAGCCGTCACATCCCTCGAGGGGTATTTTCTTTTAAACCCGTCTTTCCTTCTTTATTACTTACGCGGTATGGTGGAGGTGGGGAGAGACTGAATGTGCCACCGCTGGCGTACGGAGGTGAGAGGACACATCGGCGGAGTCGCTTTTCTCCTCACACCTTTCCCAGTGCCTCTGAGCCCCCTGAACCATCTTGCCAGCCTGGAGATATTTTCTTCCTCCAAATTTTAAACATCGTTGAGAATAATTCTGGCATCTACATTAAGATTAATATTGAATTTACCCATCTGACAAAATTTTCCCAGTGTTTTGCTTGACTGATCTCTGAACGCTAGACGTTTCGGTGATTTCCAATCTCTTACCACTCGAAGTGCTGTCACGATCATTTTAATACAAATTTTCTTGTTGTTGTTTTTTGAGATGGTTTTACTATGTAGACCCAACTGGTCTTGTTCTCCCTAGGTTGGGGCGGGAAGATGACCAGTTCGGGTGTGTTCTACCATGCCTAAGTTTCAGAGATCCTGAACAATATATAAAAAATTAAACTATTATGTGCCTGGTGGCTGTTCTGAGTGGGAGGAGCGCTGAGGATAAAACCACACATCAAACTCACCCGGCAAGGGCTCTCTCTACCACCGAGCTGTGTATCTGGCCTTCCATGCTTACCTTCACCTGCTATTTATGTGTAAGAGTGGGATTTCTCTTGCATTTGTTTAGTTATGTATGTGTTTTGGGAGAATGCATGTGCATGTCATGGCACAGGCGTGGAGGTCAGAGGTCAGCCTGTGGGAGTCAGGTCTCTCCTTTCACCACGTAGGCCTGGGGATCGACCTCAGATCATCAGGCTTGGCAGCAGGCGCCTTTACCTGCTGAGCTGTCCCACTAACCTGAGTTCATGTGTGTGAGTACAAGGACGTGTGTGTTATAACGTGTGTGTGTGTGTGTGTGTGTGTGTGTGTGTGTGTGTGTGTGAAGATCAGAGAAGAACCTCAGGTGTCGGTCCGCCCCGTTCATGTAGTCTGAGACAGGGATTCATTCTGCGTACATCAAGCTAGCTGGCCTGCAAGATTCCCGGCCTTCTCCAGTCTCCATCTCCCATCTCACAGTAGAAGCATTGGGATTACAGATGCATGCTGGGGTACTGTTCCCCACGCTATGGGGTTTCTGGAGACCCAGACCGGGGTCCTCACATTTGCATAACAAGCACTTTACCCTCCAAGTCATCTCTCCAGCCTCAGGTCTAAGATTTTAAAAAGATGTTTCAGCAGTGCATTAAAAAGTAAGTCCCCCTCTTGCCCCTGGCTCACACAGCTCCCTGGAGGTGGCCACTGCCACCCCGGTCTTCTGTGATTGTAGAAGCAGGCGCGTGTCCTTTGTTTGATGATATACCTGGTTCCGCCTTGTGTTTATTTCACTTGTTCTATCTCAGACATCTTTCCAAAGAGAAGTGCTAGAACACTCCACCGGATGATTTCCATCGCTTATTTGTTCCAGATGGACCTCTAGAGGCACGAGGTCCACTTTCGTGAGCAGGTTAGACCTGTGGAGATGGTTTTACATTGTTCCTTCTTTGCCAGAAGAACGGAGTGTGACAAGCTAATGTAGCCCTGCCTGGCTGGAGTTAGTATTGTGGTCTAACCTAGAGGTCAATATTTTTCTGACCTAGCTGTCCTTTTTTTTTTTTTTTTTTTTTTTTTTTTAAGTAGAGTTGAGAGTTGAAGTTTATTAAGGAGAGGTTTTTCTAAACATAGATTCAAGCCCATGAGTTATCAGAGAATGGTGTTCAAGAAGAGATACACACACACACACACACACACACACACACACACACACACACAGTTGTGGGCTTCTCAAAAGAGTCTTTGTATTCTCGATTAAAATTTTCAGCAAATACTTCCAGGTATGTGTATTTTTTTGATTTGTAAATTATATTCATCTATAATTTCATAAATATATTATCTGTACCACAGAAAATGCACAAAAATAGACATAATCACCAGTCATGGTAGAATATTCCTGTATCCCAACACTTTGGAATCTGAAGCAAGAAAATTGTGGGTTCCAGACCACCCTGGGCTGCAGAAGAAAATCTTGTTTCAAAACAACAAAACCCAAAAAGACATCTTAATGAACGGAATTAAAGATAAAATGGAGGCCGGGTGGTGGTGGCACACACCTTTAATCCCAGCACTCGGGAGGCAGAGCCAGGCGGATCTCTGTGAGTTCGAGGCCAGCCTGGTCTACAGAGCGAGATCCAGGACAGGCACCAAAACTACACAGAGAAACCCTGTCTCGAAAAAACAAAAAACAAAAAACCCAAAAATCAATCAAACAAAAAAAGATAAAATGGATTACATTGAAATCACTTATTTCTATGATAATACATTATATAAAATACAATAATAAGAATAGCAGTAGTGGAGGGGACTAGACCTGCCTGGACTGAGTCCACCAGGTTGATCTCAATCCTCAGGGGAGTCTTTGCCCTGGAGGAAAGGAAATGGGGGGGGGAGGAGGGCGGGGCGGGAGAGGGGAGAAAGGGGGAATCTTATGGCTGATATGTAAAGTTGAATTATATTGTAAAATAAAATAAAATAAATTCAAAAAATAAAAAATAAAATAAAATAAAAAAGAATAGCAGTAGTGATTTTGGCTTTTTGAGGACAAACAGCTTGATTGACTAGGCTCCGTGATAGGCCGTCTCTATCAAAACCTCACTCCCACCTCTGCTCAGACTCAGGGAACAGCAAAAAAAAAGGGGATCAGAAAGAACGGAAGAGCTGGAGGATGGAGAGGAGTGCTGTGAGATGCTGTCCTCTAGGAAGGACACGCTGTCGAACACATGAACGGCAGCTGTGACGCCCGCACAAGACACACACAAAATCAAGCCAGTTAAAAATGAGGGAGGAGGAGCTACTGAGTCCCCAGACCTAGCTAAGGAGCTATTAGCAGCCAATGGCTCTGAGAGAGGGAGAGTCAGGTCTCCTTGGGGTGAGGGTGGCCACCAGCAGGTTTCCATGCCCATATGGGAAGCACTAATTGCACTTAATGGGTTAAAAATTTAATTTTTAAATAAAAATAAGACTTATTATAATTGTTGTGGAGTTTGAACCTCAGTTAAGTGTATTTCACCAATGGAGTCCATGGGTTGTTATCATTGAAAAAGACCCCTCCCGAAAAGATGTAAATTCAAGTGGAAGACGAGTGTTCTAAATCACATTCAGAGTCCCATCCACAAAAGCAGTAATCTTCTGGTGCAAGCATTAAGTATATCATTGATTTGTGGTTGCTCTGCAGGAATCTTTTAAAGCTAATTATACATGTTGCGAGCTTTAGCTTAATTAAATTAGACACTGTATTCCATGAGTCCAATTCATCAGGCCCATGTGCAAATCCTGTCTCTCAATCATCCACCCGACCTGCCCCTTCCACCTCTTCTCCATCTCGGCTAGTACCAACTCCAGGCACCCGGGCAGAGACTGGAAACCGCACGGTGTCTCCTCACTCATTTCTTGGGATCCATGTGGAATGCACAAACAAGTCCCATCAGCTTACCTGCAGGACATCCACAGAACCCCACGACTTCCTGTCTGATTTCTTGTCACCTGGTCTAGGCCATTATCGTCCTTGGTCTACACTGTTTTGTGACAGCCTGACTGTGTTCCCTGCCTGACCTTTACCCTCCACAGTCTCCACATCCCAGCAGCATGGGGGGGCTCTTGGGCGGTTGTATTCCTTAAGCACTGTTGTTTGGAGAAAATTCACAAGTTAAGAACAACAGCAAGAGTAAGTTTAGTAAGAGAACGCCTGCTCCGTCACCACACATCCACCCATGCAGTTGTCCTCGGTGTCTGCGGGGACCGATTCCAGGGCCACCATGTGTATCAAAATCCGAGGCTGTGCCAGTCTCTGATATTACATGGTAGAAGGACTATAATGTGCACCGATCCCCCCACACTGTGTCAGCTCTCGATGCCTTACAATACCTCATATCATGTAAACGCTATGCAGATAGCCACCATTCCGGGTTCTTTAGGAAGTTATGACAAGAGAAGGGCCTTGTACGTGTTCACTGTAAAACAGGGAAAGATTAGGGGTCTCCAAAAAACATCAGTATCAGAAAAGACAAAGGGTTTTTTTCCCCTCAATATTTTGATTTGTGGTTTGTTGAATGCACAGAAGTGGATTTCGGATTTAAAGGAACAAAGGTAGTTCCTAGTTCCCTCATCTATTATCTACCTGCCTCTCTATCTATGCGTCCGTCCACCCACCTGTCTATGTGTTCGTCTGCCGACTTACCATCTCTCTCTCTGGCTGCTCTGTGTCCTGGGCCTTTCCTCATAATTCCCTCGGTGTGTATTTTCTAAGAACAGCCCGGCTCTCTTGCATAACCCTAGGGCAGTCACCAGCCTCCCTAGATGGAAGATTGATAGAGTAGCTACCCATCACCTGTTCTTTCTGGATTTCCAATTGTCCTGTTGGTGTTCTGGATGTCATTTGACTGTTTTTAGTACAGAATCGAGTCTGTGATCAGGGTCTAGTACAGTATTCAGTTGCCATGACTTTTGTGTCCTTTGATTTGAAACATCCTAAACCATCTTTCCTTCTTTATACTTTGCTGATACTAGATTTTTGGAGAATACTAATGCCCTCTCTCCTGTGTGTGTGCGTGTGCGTGTGCGTGTGCGCGTGCGTGTGTGTGTGTGTGTGTGTGTGTGTGTGTGTGTGTTTATGTATGCAAGTCCATGTGCATGTATATGTGCATGTGTGTCGAGGCCACGGCTCAGCCTTGGTATGTTTTTTGAGACAGGGTTTCTGTGGTGGTTTATCTAAGAATGCCCCCCCTAGGCTCATATTTGAATGCTTGGTCATCAGGGAGTGGCACCACTTGAGAGGGACTAGGAGATGTGGCCTTGTTAGAGTAGGTGTGGCATTGTTGGAGGAAGGTGTCACGGGGGATGGACTTTGAAGTCTCAGATGCTCATGCCAGGCCCAGTGTCTCACTGTCTTCCTGCTGCCTGTGGATCTGGATATAAACTCTCAGCTCCTTCTCCAGCACCATGTCTGCCTGAGTGCCGCCTTGCTTCCCACCATGATGACAATGGACTGAATCTCTGGAACCGTAAGCCAGCCCCAATTAAATGCTTTCTTTTGTAAGAGTTACCCTGGTCATGGTGTCTCCTCACAGCAATAGAACATTGGCTAACACAATTTCTTACTAAGTTACCAAGTGGGCTAGGCTGGACGGCCTGTCTCTACCTCCCTAGCACTGGGCTTACAAGAGCACACCGCCATTCCTGCGTGGTGTCTGGAGATCAAACTCAAGTCCTCATGGTTGTGCAGCCAGCACTTTACGGCCTGGGCTATCTCTCCACCCCTCTCCTCTGTTTTTAAGTAGAATTTTCTCATTTAAGATTATTTTTGGATGTTTCCTTGTCATTAGATTTAGCTTATACATTCCTAGCCAGGGTATCACACAAGTATGCGTGATATATATCACAATATATCACATATGTCACAATACTACGTCCTTTAGAGCCTATATCACAACTGGAGGTGCACAGGGTCCTTCTACCCCTTCCTGGCAGCATAAGTTTGTTCACTCAGCCAAGATGTCCTTTGACTCCACCACGAAACAGTTATCTCTTCCTTGCAAGCAAAAGCATCTTGGTTGGTGGCACTTGAAGACTGTACAAATATATCATTGCTCCCCAAAGTATGGGATCACCAGGGAGATGATCAATAGGTAAAACGCCTGCTGTGTGAGCCTGTGGGCCTGGGCGCAGATCCCCAGCACTCACGTGAGCAGCTGGGAGCGGCAGCACGTGACTGTATCCCAGCCCTGGGAGACAGAGACAGGTGGCTCCTGGGGACTTGTTGGCCAATAAACCTACTGAAATGGTGAGTTCTGGGTTCAGTGAGAAACCCTGTCTCAAAACTTAAAGTAGAGAAGTGATTGAGAAAGACACCCCACAGTTAATCTCTGGCTTCTACACACACACACACACACACACACACACACACACACACACACACACACGCACACACACACACAGACATACACACTCATAAGCACATGTGAGCACACATATGCACACAATTTTCCACTTAGTAGGATGTAATGTATATTAATAAATTGTCATGTGGTTTTTTTTGTTTTGTTTTGTTTTTTGTTTTTTGAGTTCACTGAGAAGCAGGCTCTGGAAGTGGGATTGGCCTTCCCCATTTCAGGCCCATTGTGTATTCCCTTATCTGAGGCTGAGTTAGGCCTCCACCTCTGCCGGGCAGGGGCCTGGCAGGGGAGAGAAAGGAGCTCAAAGTGAATGCATGGTGTCCTGGGGAACAGCTAGAAGGCAAACTGTTTTCAAAAGAACTTCCTGTTGTCTCCCTCATGATACAAAAGCCCCTGCAGTGGAAAGGCAAAGCTTCAAGTTCAACCAGGGGATGCTGGCCCACGGGGACTCGAGATGACTGCCTCAACTTCCCCCGTTTGTTTCTGCTGGATGTCCTGAGTGTGGGGTTGGGTGATGTCATCTCTGTCTGCTGCTCTTTGTTCTCAGTAGCCTCACTGGAGGGAGAGGACACGCTGCACTGCCTGGAACCCTCAATAGGGAACTCCAGCTGGCTGCCTTGAGAAGGTTTCCTCCCTTGGCTTCCGCTGGATGCTTATTTGATAATGTGCTGCTCTCTATCCATCTGCTACTTGTTATTTATTCTGATACACGCTGGCTTGTTGTATACTTAATAAACTCATTCATTCAAAACCGTGGGGCCGGAGAGAGAGCTCACTCACTGCTCTTCCAGAGGACCCTGCTCTTCCAGGACCCACATCAGACAGCTCACAACCACCTGTGATTCCAGCTCCCAGACACCCAACACTCTCTTGTGGCCTCCCCGGAGACCCTCATACACATGGCACACAGACACACACACACACACACACACACACACACACACACATACACACACACAACACACACACAATAAAAATAAATCTAAAAAAAATTTTTTTAAACCCTAAAATATGGCTACCATCGATCATTCTCGGGACCATGCAACACATGAGACTAGGAATGTAGCTCTCAGTGGTGCAACGTGTACCAGGGCCGAGGTTCCGTCACCACCATGAACAAAAGTCTGCTCAGACTTAGTAACACCTGAGTCCTGCCTGAGCTGGTTTTCACTCAGATGATTGCAGATGGCGGTTTCTCAATCCTAGCACATTTGCCAATTAGCACTCCACACTATACTGTGATCAGGATTCCTCCCATCCCCTTAAACTACTGCGGTCAACATGCACACTCGGGTTCTTCTGCAGTAACAGTTCATAATCCACCGTTGTCGTCGAGTGTTTTGGTGCCCAAACTGTGCCATATTTGGCTGGTAAGCCCCTTACGATGGCTTTTGAATACTTGCTTTAAATTGTTCTAAAGCTTCGATCCTTGCCGGCTACCCAAACGAAGGGCTCATTTTTTAGCTCTGGTTTCAGAGAACTCCCTGGAAGCATTAGCCTTCTGCCTTTGGAGATGAGAAAGGACTTGCTGGAAATCTCTCATGAAGAGGCTGTAAGGGGTGGGGTGGGGGGCAACACAGTGCTTGTGTATGTGCTGGTTCAATTCCTGAATCTGCTTGAGGGCCAGGCCTGTGCAGCGGGCCTCAGCACCAAGGAAGAAAGAGCTGCAAGCACTCTGGTCAGTAGCAAATAAGAGCAGTGACCCAGAGCACAGACTCCCGCCAGCCCCACTAGCTGGATTAGAACCCAGCTCTTCTGGCTCAAGGTGGTGTGGCCTTAGCAAGTTACCTGAAGTGGCTTGCCTCACTTCCCCATCTATACACTGAGGATACTGGTGGTACTGTTGTCTGGCTGCATGGAATAATCGGGTGAGTTCATACAGGTAGGGTATTCAAGACACTGTCGGACAACTCAGTGAGCTCACCCAGTGCCACTGGTCACGCGGGCAGCATTTCATCTATTCTACGAATGCTCCCGGTTACTCCACTTTCTGTTTTGACTGTGTGTCCCCCCCTCTAGCTTCTTCTTTTCATTACACGCCATCCCCCATGACGTATCGACAGTGTTTCACAACATATACATCTTTCAAAACCTTACTTCATCTCCGTCAGGACTGACCCACTAGCCATCTCAACCCCACTTCCTTAGACTCTAAACTCCTCACCAAGCCCGTCCTGATTCTTTCTAGACACAATCACCGGGAAACTGGGCAGCCAGTCCAGGGCCTGTTGACTGAAGAGGCAGTATGGTGGACAGCATGGACCTTGGAACCATAGGGCGACAGCGCCAGGCATCAACGGGCTGTGCCACGACCTGGCCGTGTGGCCTTAAGAAGGTCACTGAGATGTTGGTTCAGTTGTCTGATCTGGAAAGCGGGAGTAATAGTAATCGGGAGGTTAAATTTTTAAAAATACATGGAGTATAAGACAACAGCATCATGAGTTTGAGGCCAGCCTGAGCTACATAGCAACACTCTGTCTCAAATAGTGAAAATCTGGGGATATAGTGCCGTGGTGACTTAGGGTTCAATCCACATCACTGTTAAACAATTTGTCCTGGCCAGTTTTATGTCAACTCGACATCAACTGGAGTCATCTGAAAGGAGGTAGCCTCAATTGAGAAAATGCTCCCATAAGATCCATCTGTACGGCATTTTATTAATTAGTGATTGATGGGGGAGGGCCCAGCCCATTATGGGAGAGAGCAGGCTAAGTAAGCCCGGGAGTGGGGGGAGAGCAGGTCAGTAAGCAGCACCCTCCATGGCTGCTGCATCAGCTCCTGCCTCCAGGTTCCTGCCCTGCCTGAGTTCCCGCCCTCATTGCTTTTGGTGATGAACTATTGTATGGAATTGTGAGTGAAATAATCCCTTTCCTCCTCAAGCTGATTTTTGTCATGGTGTTTCATCATAGCACTAGTAACCCTAACTAAGACACAAAGACATACAATAATAAGAGAGGAAAAACACATCAGGACAGCACCCGACTGTGGTGGTATTGTGTTCCCCCAAATACTGTGCACCCTAATAAACTTATCTGGGGTCAGAGACAGAAAAGCCACAATATTAAACATAGAGGATAGGCAGTGGTAGCACACGCCTTTAATCCCAACACTTGGGAGGCAGAGCTAGGCAGAAATCCATGTGTTCAAGGATACAGCCAAGCATGATGACTCACGCCTTTAATCCCAGGGAGTGATGGCAGAAAGCAGAAAGGTATATAAGGCGTGAGGACCAGAAACTAGAAGCATTTGGCTGGTTAAGCTTCAGGCTTTCGAGCAGCAGTTCAGCTGAGAGCCATTGGGATGAGGACACAGAAGCTTCCAGTCTGAGGAAACGAGACCAGCTGAGAAGTTGGCTAGGTGAGGTCAGCTGTGGCCTGTTCTGTTTCTCTGATCTTCCATGTTCACCCCAATACCTGGCTCAGGTTTGATTTTATTAATAAGAACTTTTAAGATTCCTGCTACAAACACCCGACACCTAGTGAACCCCAGTAAACACCAACAGTCAAACTGACCATCCAGGATTGAATGAAAAGGTGTGTCAGAAGGCTCAGGCCAAGGGTGGGCAATCGTCAACGCTGACTGACATGGAGGATCCAAACCACCTGTCAAGCAGAAGGAGGCCAAACACTGGGCAGCCCCAGGAAGGGGACAGCTGTTGCTCGACTGAAGCCAGACAGATTTTTATCAGCCTTCCTGATACACTCTGCCTTGTTCCAGAACTTTCTGAGCCCCTTCCCTTTCTAGACTTGATCTTCCTTCCCTGAGGCATATCCTACCGAAGGGAGGGCGTGATCCAGCTCTGCCCGCCTAGGAGAGGCTGCCATTCTTGTCACAGGATGTCCTATGTGTCCTCTCCCTGCTTCCACCCAGCTCGTCCACTGTGTCACATACACACAGCCCTAGGGTCCTGGGGTCCATGCTGTCCACCATACTGCCTCTTCAGTCAACAGGCCCCGGACTGGCTGCCCAGTTTCCCGGTGATTGTGTCCAGAAAGAATCAGGACGGGCTTAGTGAGGAGTTTAGAGTCTAAGGAAGTGGGGTTGAGATGGCTAGTGGGTCAGTCCTGACCGAGATGAAGTAAGGTTTTGAAAGATGCGTATGTTGTGAAACACTGTCGATACGTCATGGGGGATGGCGTGTAAGGAAAAGAAGCTAGAGGGAGGAGCACAAAGGCAGCATCTCGTTGCCATGGCAACCAGCCAGCACACCGGTCCACACTCTGGCTTCAAGAAACAGACAGATGGCTGGTTTTTTTTAGTTTGTTTGTTTTGTTTTGTTTTTTTTGCGGCCTAGCCGTTTGTTAAAAGTCCAGCTGCTGGGGCCAGGGGTTGTGTTCCAGGAAGTCGGGCCACCTCAGGCAAGTAAAGCTTTTCTCCCTTGGTGGGATAGGAGGTGTTTTCCTAAGCACAGCAAGTCTGAGTAACTGGGCAACTGAAAAGAGTTCTAAAAGGCTCCCTGGCTATGTGGTTGATCCAGGTGCCTTGGGCTCCCCAGTTCCTCGAGATTACCATGCTCATGGCGGGTGCCCTCCTTATCAACTGGTTGCAGATGCTTCCTGCCGCCGTGGTTTGAGATAGTTGATCACAGCAGCCACCACCACCGGATATAAACAGAGACTTTGCAACCGGGAGGGTTTCGTCAGTTGCTCCACACCGTCCATTTCCAAAGGCCTGTGATAAAACAAAGAGGATGTCCTGGCCGAGGACCGTGTCTAGCCAGCTCCTGCAGGAAGGTAATGAGTGTTACTGAAGATGTTAAGCTGAAAGAGTAACTGAGCACAAATCCTTCATCTGTCCTTAAGTATCCACAGCCTTTAACATACCCAGGAGAAGGAGAACAAACAGCATCCCTCCTACCTGTGGGGGATAGCTCAAGACCTCCAGTGGAACACTGAAACATGAATAGTTCTTCCAGAGAACCCGGTTCCCAGCACCCACATACAGGTTCACCACTGCCTGTAACTCCAGCGCCAGGGCGTCTGATGCCCTCCTCTGGACTCCATAGTCCCTGCACACACGTGCACATACCCATGCATACACACATAATTAAAATGATAAATATAAGTATTTTTGTGAAAGAGTAATTTATATTCAAGTACAAAAGAAATTAACAATAATAAAATAGAACAGTTTGTAACAATGTATCTCAATAAAAGTTATATAAGTGTGGTTTCTTTCTGGAAAAAAAAAAAAAGACAGCTCTTGTCATTCTGTGACAAGATTTCACCCTACAGCCTCAACTCAGAATGATCCCCCTGTCGCAGCCTCCTGGGTAGTGAGATTACAGGGGTGAGCCGTCAAGGCCAGCTTCCTGAATATATTTTGTATTCACTCTTCTTCCAGCGATGTGAGATGATACAATGCCTAAGGGATGAGATTAGCATTACTGTATCAGAGGTACTTCAATGCATGCACCTTGGTACTGGGACAGTGGATCTGACAACTGGGATGGCTCCTCTTTGACGTGTGGTCAGGGGGCACAGACGGCATGGATACACTGGACACACGTGATTCCCCTCCTGGGTGGCAGAGCAGCACAAGGTTTTATTATGCTACTAAGAACAATGTCTATTTGAAATTTGTGAACTGTTCATCGCTAATTTTTTATTTAATATGTTTTTCATCTTTTACTTATTCTTAACAATTTCATATATGTACACAATTATATTGCCCATATCTCTCCCCTCCCATTCCCATCCCCTCAGGCAACCCAACACATCCCTCTTTTCCTCTTCTGTATTTTCTCCTTTTCTTTTTAATTTTTGAAGCCATTAGTCCAATTATCGCTGCCTGCTGGATATTGTTGGCTTGATTTTCCGCACATAACCACAATTGCAGAGAATTTCTGAGTGCAATGACTGTGTGATGCCCAGAAGACATTACATGGCGTTCCCTCTTTCCACCCTCTCTTCGATGACAGTAGAACCTTAGAGGGATTGATACAGGTGTCCTGTTTGAGGCTGAGCATCCCACAGTCACTTATCGCCAGCGCTTTCGCTAGTCATGAGCCTCTGCATTAAACGCTGCCCGCTGCAGAAGAGGTTCCTCTAGCCCGGACTGGGAACAGCACTAATCTCTGAAAATAAAATAAATGTTCAGTAGGCAGTTGAACAACATTTAGCAAAGCAACAGTCGCAGGTTCCCCCGCCCCGTAAAGTCTATAATCTCCATCGTTACGGGGTTTGGGCCAGATGCTTACCCCTTTGACCCACATGCCACCGTGGCATCAGTGGGTGTAACTTGCCTGGCAGGTCAGTGTGGCAGCATCCATAGTTCGTCGCTGGATAATACCACGGATGACTTTTCTCCTCCAGCAGCCTTTACAGCACCATCTGGAGCTATGAAAGCTAGCCATCAGGGAGGAAATTTTCAGGTCAGTTCCAGCTTGGTTCTCTGTCCAGTAACACCGTGTAATATCTTTGGACTCTACAGTTGACGGCAGGTAACTCAAGTCACAAAACATAAAACTTTAGATCAGGGACTGTGGTACACCCATCTCCTGTTTGACTGCTTAAATCATGATGGCAAGATAGTGCTATATAAAGTCATAATGTATGCTGATCAGCTTTCCACCGCTGTAAAAAAAATACTTGAGAAAATCAACTTAAATGAGGAAAGATTGATTGGGACTCATGGTTTCATAGATTCATTCAGTTCGTAGTTCTTGCCCTGTTGCTTTGGGAACTGTAGAGGAGCATGGCAGTTGAAAGCCGCTTACTTTGTGATGGCCAGGAAGCAGAGTGAGTGTGACCATGACCAAGGGGCCAGGGACAAGATATACCCTTTAAGAGTTAATCCCAATCACCCCCCCCTCCCCAACTAGGCCCTACCTCTTACAGTTTCTGTATTTCTATTAGTCCATTCAGCCATGAATCCCTCAATGGACTAGCCCACTGATGAGGTCAGAGCCACCATGATCCAATCAGACTCACCTCTGAACACTGATGCACTGGGGACCACGCTTCACTCCATGAGCCACTGGAAAACATTTCAACACAGACTGTAATGTGAAGTTAGAGCAGGAAGGGACCCAGCAGCAGTTAATTGTCCCTTTAAAGCCTTAACTCCACCTCCAGGTCCAGCAGTACTTCCACAAGGGCAGAAGAGAACGCAAGAGCCCATTTTCAGCCTGATCCTACATGAAACGAAATGCTTCTCATAGTCTCAACAATAGGCCTGCAAAATGCCACTCACCCCAAAATCTGTCCGCCCACTCTTCAGCAAGAAAATGCCAAATGTCAGAAGTACGCACGGCTGCCTGGGAATAAAAGCTTTCAATATGCCTTACAGTGAGTCATGCTCAAGTCCTACTCAGTGAGATATAGCTTATTGAAGTCTTACATTTAAAGGACTATCGTGTACCCTTCTCAGGACCTTTCTTCCTGATGAGGGACTGGAATGCTGACTCAAATTCTGGAACTGGTACAGCCACCTCAAGCTGCAAGTTAGAAACTTACATTTTTTTCCTTTTTATAAAACCGGTAATTTCAGCTTTTCATTTTGAAGTGAAATAAAAATCAATCTAATACTAAAAATGAAACTTTCTTTTGAAGTTTTCCTCCAGAATTACCCGGCAAGAAATAGGAAGATCTCATCCCCAAGAGCTTGAGTCCTACTTAAGGAGGAGTGTTGCTGGGCATGGGGGCACACACTTGTAATCCCAGCACTCAGAGGGCAGAGGTGGGTGGAGGTCTGTGAGTTCAAGGCCAACCTGGTCTACACAGAAAGTCCCAGGACAGCTAAAATTGTCTTAAAAAATGAGAGGGGGTATTTATTCTGCTGATAAAATTGAAAACCAGATTCTCTACATATAAAATATAGAGAAGCCAGCTTTGGGTGTGTGCACTCACACATGCACACTATCCATCTCACTCCCCACTGATTTGAGTTCACCTGGTTTGTGTTTATTGGCATGGTCTCATGGCCTTACTTCAGCCCAGGCTGGCCTAGAACTCACATTATGTAACCCAATGGCTTTAAATTGAGAGAAATCCTTCTGCCTCAGTCTTCCAAATGCAGGGATTACAGGCTCGCACTGCCAAGCCTGGCTTTGTCTGAAACCAGCTACTCTTTAAAAAAAAAAATGCTTTTTGGGAAAGCCCACACATTGGTGGTTTATCCTGAGCACCCCAGCATCCCTGCTGACTTATAAGAACTTAGGGAGAAGTGGGGGACCTTCGGATACACTGCAGAAAAAAGTGACACTTGGAAGGCTGTAGGCCAAGCCTCGGAGGGACCATTGGGGATGGAGAAGAGGCGAGAGGGCCAGGAAGGATGGCACCCGGGTACTCTGTAACCTGTTCTGGGGATGCAGGAACCAGCTCGTGGCCAGCAGAGGGCAGCAGGAGATGGACGTCCAGGGTTCTTCATAGGCACATGACTTCAAGTCTCAGGGTAGACTTGGGTCTCCTGGGTTTCTGAGTCCAAAGTCATTTTGCTGAGACTTTGTCAAATGGAGTCACTTCCTGAGCAAAGGAGGCTGGGTCCACCATTTTTATATGCTGGCCATAGCCTTTCCTCACCTTGAGTCCCCTCCTTACCACTGCTACTTCAAGTTTTATCTTTTCTTAAAGTCCTCTTCCTTGTGCTAACCATTAAGATCTTTGAAATGATGACTGATACAATAAAATATCAGCTATCAGCATTTATATAGTGATATATATGTATGTATGTATTATTGAAAATACCTCTCAGCAGAAAATCAAATTGCTACAACCAGTTAATTAATCTATTAACCCCCCCTTGCTCCAGTGCAGAAGATGACATTACAATCTCCATCTTCTAGACAGGAAACTGAGACTCAAACAAGATAGACAGATTTCATGAGAATCTTCACAAAAGCTGGTATTTCAACCACCTTGATATTTCGGCTGTTTGACGTGCAGAGGCTCCTATGACTCAAGACAGGAGACAGAGAAGCCACCTGCCTGCCAGGGCCAGAGGAAAGTGGGTCTGACTCTCACTCCTGCTAGAACATTCCTCGCCTACAGCTGAGCTCTCCCTCTCTGCTTCCTCCTTTTTCTTCTTCCTCTTTTGTCCTCCGAAGAGGAGTGTCTTTCTCACTAAACCAGAACACTCCAGAATGCATTCCCTTTGAGTCAAGACTGCCAATACCCTGATAGAAATGAAAGTCAATTTGCAGGGAGGTTATCATCATTTAAGGGATGCTAAGGAGGCCGCTGTCTGCCCTGGCCGCAGTGGCAAAGAGGAGGAGCTGACTATCCCCCCAGAGGATCACAATGCACCTGTCGGAAACAGCCCAGAGGAAGGCTGGCCATTTAAAGCGGACAGTGTACTGTGTGTCACGGTGACTTCTCATCCCTGAGGATAATGGCGACAGGTGTGGCGGGGAGGGAACCCCTAAACTCTGCCCTTTGCTGGCTGTGTGACCATGGGCGAGCCGTTTTTCCGCTCCCAATTTCCCCATCTGTGGGAGGAGAGCAATCCTTGTCTCAGAGGCTTATAGTAATTAATAGAGAGCCCATAAACTAGTGTAAAACATACTTTAAAAAAATCGTGTGGGGGTGGGGTGGGGGCGTGCGTCTGTATGTGTAGATGCCACAGAGGTAGAGCCATTGGATCACCTGGAATTTGCATTACAGGTGGCTCTGAACTGGCTAACATGGGTGGGTACTGGGAACTGAACTCATGTCCTCTGCAAGAGCAGTCTACGCTCTTAACCCCTGAGCCCTGTCCCCAGCCCCACTATTTTCTAAACTACTGTGGAAGCAAAAAGGACTTTCACGTTAAGAACCCAGTCAACTTCAGGTAAATGGCAGTAGTTGGTAAATGCTGCCTTTTCTACTTGCAGGTTTCACTTGAAGAGGGGGTGGGGGGGGAATAAGGCTAAAGATTGATTCCAAAGGCAAAAAGAAATTGCCAAGTTGAACTATCCCTGCCCCAAACTCCTACTTCAGACCCTGCTTCCTCTTTTTTTCTTTTTATTGGTTTTTTTCAAGACAGGGTTTCTCTGGGTAGTTTTGGTGCCTGTCCTGGATCTCGCTCTGTAGCCCAGGCTGGCCTCGAACTCACAGAGATCCGCCTGCCTCTGCCTCCCGAGTGCTGGGATTAAAGGTGTGCGCCTCTGCCACCGGGCCCCTGCTTCCTCTTTCCCAAATATGCATGAGAGTCCCAGTGCTCACAGGAAAAGCAAGCAGGAGAGAAGGGTGCCCTTGGCTCAGACGACGTCTCCTTCCTCTTAAGCATGGCAGGGCCACAGCACCGGAGAGCGGTTGGCCACAGCACTGAGGGAACGCCTCTGCTTTCCGCTACTCCAGCCAGACACTCAAGGAGACCCGGGTCTCAGGGTTCATTTTCTGCCCTCCGTGTGGCAGTGCCTGGTCATTTTTCTAAGCCCCACTCGAACCCATAGCCACGCTGTCACGAGCAGTGTCACCAGCATTCGGAGGCCTACCATAGGCCACCACAAGATGGGGGGCTGCAGAGTAAGAAGTGGAGAGCGAAACAAAGCATCGCGAGCCACAGGCCACTTCTGGAAACTGACGTGCAGTGGAATCCGCTAGAGGAAACCCGAACACCAGGTATCGGGCTGGAGAGATGGCTCGGTGGTTAAGAGCACTGGCTGCTTTTCCAGAGGTCCTGAGTTGTTCAGTTCCCAGCATCCATGTGGAGGCTTCCAACCGTCTGTAACTCCAGTTCTGATGCCTTTTTCTGGCATCCATGGGCACCAGGCATACACGTGTACAGAGATATACATGCAGGCAAAGCACTCACACACATAAAATCATTTTTTAAGGAAAAAAGGAAACAGACAGACGCCACTTGTCCTCATAGCCACTACCAACTCCTGTCATGCCTGGTCTCCAGGGCCATCTCCTCCAACTCAAGGGCAAGGAGAGGCTCTGTCGAGGTCCCAGGAGCCTCTGGAGTACTTGCTCCATTGGTTCCCATCTGACACCTTCCCGACTCCTGTCCAGAGAGTCCACCCAGTCTTCCCAGACTCCCTCTGCAGAAGGAGCTTAATCAGGGCGGGAGTGGAGTACTGCTCTGTAGCTACCCAAATGCAGACACCTGGGCCCTCCTGCTCACCCCAGCCAGGCTGCATTGTCAACCGCCACATCTCACACAACTGCTCCGTTTCCGAGAACCGTATCTGTCTAGCTCCTCAGAGCAGTGCTGAGGGAGTCTGGAGCTGGGAGATGCCCATCTGAGGCAGAGAGAGGAAGAAATAATGCTAAATGCTGTGTTAACAGTCACCTGGAGCCCAACAGAGCTGGTGTTTATCTCATCTGAAGGACTGGCCGTTGGTTTGGAGTGGAATTGTGCTGATGTGCTTAGGAACTATTTTATCACTAAATGAAAATAAAGAGGTAAAAGGTGTAATAACAGCAGTAATAACAGCAGTACTAACTTTAAAGGGAAGTTGACGGAATTTCTCTTGGTGTTTGATGGCACTCAGTGTCTCCAAACCCTGCTTTGGAAATTATTTTCTACTTTGATCTTTTGACATGATATAAACGGACATAGAACCTGTTTATGGGGCGGGGGGAGGGACAAACTGGGTGATTCAAAATGGCTTTGCCAGGAGTCTAAATGTGCAGGATTGCTAATAAATCTCCCTAACTCTTAAATCACAACCCTTGTCTACACCGCATGACAGCTATAGTCACTCAGCAAACTTCTTCAGTGACAGTACGACCAGTTACTGCTTTGACCTGTCTTGAGATCAGGGAGCCCTCATGCACATCTGCCGTCTGCCGAGTCCGCCATCCCCCGAGTCCGCCATCCCCCGAGTCCGCCACCCCTTCCTTCTCCTCGGGGCTCGCTGCTGCACTGGGATTGCCTTCCGGGAGCCCTGGGACTTAGGATAGCTCCACGCAGGTGTCTGAGGGTCTCAAGGTCCCTCTCTCACTTTCTTTTTCTGTCTCCCGCTTCCATCACAAACTCTCTCCAGCCAGTTACTTCCACACTTCCGAGAAAGAGTGACCAAATAAATAAATACATAAATAAATGTAAATTAAAGGACGTTTACACTGTCCTGCCTCACAGGGTTTTTGACACGACCAAATAAGACAATGTACATAAACTCCATGGCACATTCAGTGCTCATTGGATAAGTCTTTCCTTCAAATAGTCTTGGCTTGGAAGGCCCTTTGACATTAATGTGGTAGCTTGGGTTTCATTGGCTACTTCCACTCATTAGTCTAAGGGACTACTAACACGTCACTTTGAGTGCTTGCCTCTGGGGACACGGTAACATCCTTCTGCACAGACCATTTTTACAACTGGCTGTTTGTCCTCATGTAACACAGCAAGGTCCTCTCAGATCAAAACCATCAGAACCTTCAGGGGTTCATGCTTAAGCCCCCTGGGAATCAGAAAAGTACCAACCAAGGACTTTCTACTTCACTTCCACTTCCGAGAAGTAGGAGGCCTGCCTGCTCAAGCGTGGCCTTTAAAGGCAAGGGGTGGGGGAATAAGTGAGAATGTGGTCCAGTGGCCTGTGAACCTCAAACACGTGGCTGTGAGGAACAGCAGTCCCTGAGGAGCCATTTGCACAAACCGGTCTACGGCCAGCTGTCGTGGGCTGGCTACAAGCAGAGCCCCCGAGACGGAGTGTTCCAATTTTGCATTTCCCATACTGAAAATCGCACTCATCTCCGCTCCCAGTGCAATTTGATTTGATGCTGCCCACACAGGTCTCATTTACAGGCAGAAACCATTTGAAGAATCGTGAAGTGTCTTTTCCATTGTAAACCAATTCCAAAGTTCCTTGGTCTAACCCTGGACCATGACCCCACAGCAAACAGAAGTGTATTAGTGAAGATATCATCGAAAGGACTGGGGAGTGGGTCAGTGTTTAGCACCATTTACTAGAGATGACTCAAGTTTGGTTTCCAACACCCTTGTCAAGAGACTCACAACTGCCTGCAACTGAGGGGATCTGATGCCCTTTTCTGGCCTCTGCAAGTTCCAGCACACATGGCAGACACAGACACAGACACAGACACAGACACAGACACACACACACACACACACACACACACACACACACACACGAATAAAAATAAATCTTTAAAAATCGATGCAGCAGAGTTTATATTTTTAATATAAAGTAATAAATGGTGTCTTTTTCTTTTCTTTCTTGAGACAAGGTCTTAAGTTTCTGAGGCTGACTTCAAACTCACTACATGGCTGAGGATGATCTCCTGTCTTCACCTCCCCCATACTGGAACTTCAGGTGTGTGCCACTGTGCTTGGTTTACAAGGTACTGGGGATCAGATCCAAGTCTTCACACATGTTAGGCAAGCTCTAGCAACTGAAACACTACCCTAGCCCCGGAGTTTATTTTTCTGATGCAAGAATCTCAGCAAAATTTTTACAGATCTGGTGATGGAGATTAATGATCCAGGATAACAAAGATGCAGTATCTTTTGGCTCTGCAAGTCTCAATATATGGCTTTTATCCTGCGATGGTAAATGGCTGCTCCAGCTCCCACTATTGTGTCTATATCCCAGCTTGCAAGGAAAAGAAAAGGAGCAAGAGATGACCTCATACATCAATTCCACACATCAATTCCACTGGCCAAAAATTAGTCACATGACCACACACCTAGCTGCAAGGGAGTCTGGGAAAATGTTGTCCTAGCTGGGCAGTCGTGAGTCTATCTAGAATACTGTTGTATTAATAGAAGGAAAGAATGTACTATTGGAGGACAGGTAACAGTCTCTGCCCAAAAGACTAGACAAGAAAGTAAGTCAGTGAATGCTGCCAAGTATGAGGACATAGCATGCCCTACATAGTAGTAAACCATAAAGGGTGGGGGATCCCTATTTTTAAAATTATTTATTTATTCATTTATTTATTCATTTATTTATTTATTGCATATGTGTATGTGGGAGGGGGCATATAGATACCATGGCATATGTGAAGGTCACAGGACAACTTGTGAAAGTTGACACTTTCCTTCCAACATGTGGAAGGAAAATGGGACTCAAACTCAGGACATTACACTTGGCAAGGCAGTAAGTTCCTTTACTCACTGAGCCAGGAAACCCATTTCAAGGGATACCTCTTTTAGTCTGGATAATGCGAAAGTTGAGGCTGAGTGTCCACATCTAATAAGTAAAAAAAAAAAAACAAAAAAACCAAAAAAACAGCCTTTTAGCAAATGAGATCTCCTCATTTTAAAACATTGGTTTAAAAATAGTTTTAAAAGCACCGTGAAAGCTAATATTTGTGAACTGGATATGGTCCAATAGCTCCCATTTGGGACCCCATATTAGATTTGATTTGCATGGAGGTGCCAATTGTGCTTAAATCTCTGCCTGAAATGCAAAGTATCTGAACTACAAGATTAGAGCTACAAGGTAAACATGGTGAGTAAGGAGCTGTGAGCAAGGCCAGCCTTCCACAGCAAGTCATTTGCTCGGCTCGTGAGCCTGGCACCAGAACAGAAGAAAATCAGGAGTTCGGCATGAGTCTGCCCTTCAGATATTAAACTTCACTTTCATGTGTGAAACAACACAGATTCTCAGTCTGGGTCGAAACGATGGAGTAGTTCACTAATGATGCATGAATTAGAGGAAACAGGGAAGGTACTGTGTCAGCCATGAGAGGTGTCCCTGGGTGTCATGCTGTTGGGGGTTTAATTGCCACCTGATGCTGCCCTTCTAGATCCACTGCCATGTTCACAGTTCCTGGCCACCAAGAGACTTAAACAGAGAACACGTTCTCCTCCCAGCCAGGGCCAAACACTTCCTGTAAGCCTGAGATGTCCCATAGTCTCCCTCCTGATCCGATACAGTCTCCCTCCTGATTCAATCCAGTCTCAGATGTCAGAGCTTCTTAAATCACTCCTGCCTCTTCCTCCTCTATCCTTCCTCCTCCTCTTCTCTCACACATCTAATACCACCTTGACATCTACTTCTTGGCAGTCCTCAGCCAACATAACACAAATGATAATGGGGATGAGTAGGTACTAAATACCCATTACATGCACAGGTATAAATTGACCCCGTGATAGTAACAAATGGCTAATTTTACCGATCACATACTATGTCCAAGGACCACATGTCATAGCCTTACAGTCCTTACAGTAGGTAACACATAGTTCCCCAGATTTTGTGTCTATGGAACAAGCTTATCCAAAGCCATCCTCCAAGAGGTGGTAGGCAGTGATTCGAACCCAAACATGTTCCGCTCCAATGCTCAGTGGCTCTTCATTAAATATTTGTGTCCTCACTTCCAGTTCTACTATGTTCAAATGTCACTGTCTACATACTGTCTTCCTGACTTCACCTGTGAACAGCACTGGGACAATCCTTGGCTTCTTTTCCACTGATTTTTGCTGGATTTGTTGTTATCATTTCTTGGTTGTCTTGGGACAGGGTTCACTTTGTGGCTCAGGCTGGCTTTGAACTCTGCTCCTACTCTGCCTCCGCTTTTCTCGCACTGGGATGCTGGGCAGGAGTCACCACACCCAACTTAAATGAACTGTTTTTGTTTTGTTTTCATTTTAAATTCACTACACAGTGCAGCTGGTTGAACCTGCCTGTGCCTCTTCCCCAGCAGCTGGGACAGCTTCGCTCCTAGTCTTTCTGGGGTAAATCACTGGAGCTCTACGCTTTGAGACTGGTTTGATAGACTCTACTAAATCTCTGAAAGGCTGCCTTGGCCAGGGAGCCGAACCTCCAGCCTCGCTCTGCAGACCACAGCTGGGGTGAGATGCTTACAAAATGTCTAACCAAGTTTGTCAACTGGGACGAGGCTGCTGAGCTTGTCCCGAACGTTGCCTTTGGACCACTTCCTTCGGGGCCTGTTAGAGTCTGGTTTAGGGGGCCTTTGTCTTTCTCGGCCAACGCTCTGGTCTCATCATCCTTTGGCATCGTGGCAAAGATGGGGAGCTGTGTTAGGACCGCCGCTTGACTAATACACTGGACCAGAGAGGTAAAGAGAGAGGCAAATGAACTGGTTTTGTTTTTTTTTTAATTTTTGAATATGTTTATTTTAAAAAGAAACATGATATCCTTAAAAATAAATGGTGAGTTTTTATCCCTCACCATGAATTAAAGACGATCCTAAAAGTACTTGTAATAAAAACAGTAGTATCAAACCTTATTTACAGGATATTTTCACTTTTGTCATTTTGTCTTGCTTTGTTTTATTTTGAGACGTGGGGGTTTTTTTTTGGTTTTTTTTTTTTTTTTTTTGTGGCCTAGACTGGCCTCAAACTCACTACATAACCAAGGCTAGCCTTGAATTCCTGATCTTCCTGTTTCTTCCTCCTGAGTGGTAGGATTATAGGTGTGTACCATCATAGTCAAGCCAGGACCATAAGAGACGATTATATCTGACAAAAGAGTCCAAATCTGAAGCCTAAATTGTATTTACACATTGATATGTGTAGACAGATCTGAGTAAATGCTTTTATTTACACATTGAAATGTGTAGACAGATCTGAGTAAATGCTTTTATTTACACATTGATATGTGTAGACAGATCTGAGTAAATGCTTGTTTCTCCACACACTTTGATGGCCCGGGACCAGGACCGAACCTAGGGCCTTGCAGGAACCAAGCACCTCTTCTATCACTGACCTTCACCCTCAGCCCCTTTCTTTGTTTTTCTGAAAGAAAGGGAGATTAAGGGCTGGAGAAATAGCTCAGCAACTATGAGCTCTGAGCACTGGCTGCTCTTCCAGAGGACCCGGGTTCGATTCCCAGCACCCACATGGCAGCTCAAAACCTTCCATAACCCCAGTCTCCAAAGACTTGATGCCTTCTTCTGGCCTCCATGGGCACATGGTACATAGACACACATACACATACACACATGCACAAATACATGTTTAAAATTTTTTTTTAAAGAAAAGGACATTAGCAAAGTGGTCACTATTAAAGATATACTAGCATCAAAGACCTTTTACTTGACCAATGAGATAGAAAAACGTAAAAGATGGTCTAATTTCCTCAGGGATGTTCAGCATTCTGCCTACGGGTCTCTAAGACACTCCTGGATGGGACTTGTTAGGAAACAGGAACTTACACAAGAGTGAAGGATGTTCTTTCAAATGGGGGGAGATGTATTTGACCATCCCGAACCCCCAAGAGAAAATATAAAGAAATCAGCTTAATTCCTTTTCGGTCTTGCAGGCCCCAGTGCACCCTACCAGGAGCTGGTTTATCTGGAGGGTACAATCTTTTCACAAGTAAAACCAAGCAGAGCCTGCAGCCCCAGTGAACCCTGCCTTCAGGCAGGTGTATCCGGTGAAGAAACAAAACAGCTCTGTGGTTAGGTGAGCAGGGTTCGGCACATTCACAAACCAGCCCTTCTGGGAGGGCGGGGGGGTGGGGGGCGGCCCCTCAACCACACACATGAGGGCAGCAGGGCCTCCCTCAAAACCCGCCAGTCTCTTTTGGTTAGGCGGCTAGCTGGCACTGATCTGGGCTGAGTGACCTGGATGGACTTAACGGATGTCAGCTCTCCTGCCAGGCCCTGCCTTGGGCTGCAATCCTAAAACCCTGCTGCAGCTGATCACAGAGCTTACAGGCACAAGAGAAATGCATTGCATAAAGGAAGCTGTTTGTCTGCCGTCTGGGAATAAACAACCCCCAAGACAAGAGCAGTCAAAGTCTGGCCCCTTGCTAAACAGAGCCGTTGTTTTTTGTTTGTTTGTTGTTTATTTTAGTGTGCATGGGAGTGTTCACACCTGTGTGAGACGGCAGGGCAGGCACACGCCACGGCATGTGTATGTAGGTCAGAGAACAACTCTGCAGAGTGTCTCCACCTTTCCACGGGTTCTGGCACTCAAGCTGGTGCAGTGAGGGTACACAGCAAGCCACTTCGCCAGGCCCTCTCCGGGCAGTGAGTGTCTGGAGCCTAGCAAGAGGACAGAACGCAGTGGTCACCAACCATCCATCCTCCTGCCTCAGAGTTCCTGACTCAGTTTCCACGCTGTGTGTCATTTGTATTTGGTTTGGTGAAAGACCGCCAAATGCAGCTGGTCCTGGAAGGCGAGGAAGGACAGATGTGAAGTGTCTGAGGACCTCTGTCCGTCTGCACTGAGTGCCAGTCCTGAACCCTCTTTGCAGACAGCTAGCAGATTTCTCATCCTGCACCTCCTTGGACCTCTGAGTTTCTGGCAAA
Source organism: Peromyscus attwateri (assembly GCA_902168425.1). Classification (NCBI taxonomy): domain Eukaryota; kingdom Metazoa; phylum Chordata; class Mammalia; order Rodentia; family Cricetidae; genus Peromyscus; species Peromyscus attwateri. The sequence goes on from CABHPP010148303.1 coordinate 24,830, forward strand.
CTCTTCTTCTGAGCAATTCACGGTCTCCGTCACACGTCAGCCGCAGAGGAGGAATAATCAACATCTGTTGAAGGCTAACCACCTGGATGGCTGGCACCACCCTGTAATCCTACCATTTGGGAGGCTGAGGCTTGGACAACTTAGCAAGGCCCTGCCTCAAAATAAAAAAATTTAAAAAATAAAGGGCTGGTGATATAGTTTGCTGGTAGAGCACTTACCTAGTATACATGAGACTGAAAACCAAGGTAATTGTCAAAGATCACCCAAGGGAAATAACTCAGCCCAAGTGATCAGAACCCCGTATGCAAACTCACCACTACCCTGCAGCCTTTGGAGTCAGACATACCTGAGTTCAAATCCAGCCTCTGACTACTGGTGAATATGTGGCTTTGGACAAGTCACCTGATCACTGTGGATAAATTATGTGTGGGGTGTGTGTGTGTGTATGTGGTGTGTGTGTGTGATGTGTATGTGTGATGTGTGTGTGTTTTGTATGTGTTGTCTATGTGTGGTGTGTATGTGGTGTGTGTGTTTTGTGTGTGGTGTGTATGTGGTATGTATGTGTGTTTTGTGTGTGGTGTGTATGTGTGGTTGTGTGTCTATGTGTGTGTGATGTGTTTGTGTGGTGTGTGTGTATGTGTGGTATGAGAGAGTGTGTGGTATGAGTGTGTAGTGTGTGTATGTGTGTGTGTGTGTGTGTGTACAAGTGGTTGTTAGCTACCCAATGCAGGGGCTGGGATCTGAACTCCAGTCCTCTGGAACAGCAGCAGAGACTCTTAACTGCTGAGCCATCTCTCTAGCCCCTGTTTTCTTTCTTTTGTTTAAGATTTACTTCATTTTTAATGACATGTACACGAGGAGAGTGTGTGCACATGAGTGCAGGTGCTCACTGAAGCCAGAGGTATTGGAGGCCCTGAGAAGAGTTACAGGCAGCTGTGAGTCACCTAACATGGGTGCAGGGAACACAATTCAGGTCTTCTATGAGAGTAGTATGCATTCTTAACCATTGAACCATCTTCTCATGCCTTTTTCTTTAATTAATTAATTTTACTTATTTATTCATTTATAACTTATTCATTTGAGGTAGGGTCTCACTATGTTTCCCTGGCTGGCCTAGAACTCCTTATGTAGACCAGGCTGGCCTCAAACTCACAGAGATTTACCTGCCTCTGCCTCCCAAGCGCTGATTAAAGGCGTGCGCCACCCCTGGCTGTTTTCTTATTTGGAAGACATTTGTAAGCGAGGATGAAAATATTGCCCAGCACTCAGGGCTAGTAAAAAAGAGGTGTTAAATGAGGTAACAAGGGCACACATTCGACATGGGGGCTGATGTGCAGGAGGATCCAAATAAATGCTGTGACTAGCGACCTACCATGGCATCAAGGAAGGGCCCTCTTCCTCTTCATCTCTCCACAGACATCCCTTTTTTCTGTTCAGCTATAACCTCTGCTGCTGAGCTGTGCAAATTTCACATCTCATCCCAGCCTTCGTCTGCAACTGCCCTGGGGAGAGGAGTCTCCAAAGACAATACTGATCCATCCTCCTTCATAGGCACTCCCCTTCAGAGCTGCACACAGGAGCCATGGCGGGCACTCCAAGAACACTTTCGGAACCATCCTAGAGTGTGGAAGACAATGGCATTATGCAAGAGGTAGATGGCATCATAGAGCTGTTAGGATCAAAATGTGTGGACCTTGGAAACCTCCTAGAGCCGGTCAGAGTGCGTAGATCTACCTACCTGTGTGTGTCTTGACACATGTCAGAGGGTGTGTCCTCAGTGAGAAATGAACGGAGGAATGCCTATTCTTTGGTGAGAAACAATAAGTGTTCCAAACTTCTGCTCGAGGTGGAGTAGCTGGAATGTGAAATGTCCCCCACGGGCTCGTGTGTTTGAACACTTGGTCTCCAGCAGGTGGCGCTGTTTTGGAAGGTTGCCGCACCTTTAGAAGGTTGAGCCTTGCTGGAGGAAGTAGATCAGCGGGGGTGGGCCCACTCCCTGTCTTCTCTCTTCTTCCCGAGGGCGGACACAAGGCGACTACTTCAGGTTCCCGCTGCCCTGCTCCTCACCGTAACAGACAGTATCCCTTCTTACACTGTGAGCCATTACAGAGCCTTTCTCCCCTGTGGGGCTTCTTGCCTAGTTTTTGGTCACAGCAACCCAAAGAGCCACAGATGGTTTTAAAATAGATCTGGAAACTCTTTGACACTAAAGTGCTCGGTCTCTGAGCTACATCAGCAGCCTGTTACGGGATAATCTTTTGTACACTGTGAAGATGTGTCTTTTGCCAAGGCACCTTCTGATTGGCCTAATAAAAAGCTGAGTGGTCAATAGCTAGTCAGGAGATGATAGGCGGGACTTCCGGGAAGAGAAAGGAACCAGGAGGAGGAATCTGGATGTGTGGATTTTGCCAGCAGACTCAAAGCAAGTCAGATTTGCCATACTGAGGAAAGGTAAAGAGCCACGTGGCAGAAGATAGATTAAATATATGGGTTAATTAAGTTACGAGAGCTAGTGGGAAACAAGCCTAAGCTAAAGGCCAAGCTTTCATAATTAATAATAAGTCTCCATGTCGTTATTTGTGAGCTGGCGGCCCGAAGGAAAGTTTGACGACAGCAGCCCCGCCATGGCTCCCACCTAGAGGCAGACTGAGTCAGGAATAGGCCAGCAATCAGATTAGTGCCGCTCTCAGCGTTGGTCAGAAAAGCTTTTGTTTGCAATGGGCAATGGTTACTGAAGGGACTCATAACTGGCCAAAGCGCTGAGACAAAAATGACTGTTGAGTGCTCAGCCCTAAAAGGGACCCCGTTCTCCACAAAGCTCAGGAAACGTTATGGAAGAGAAGACAGGAGGAATGTAGGAGCCAGGGGATGGGAAGGAGTGCTGGGAAACACTATCTTACACAGGACGCGGCTGTTGATGTCATGCAGTAGCTACCTGCACAAGTCGGACCCGTCAATATTCCATCATCCTGGGGGAGGCTCACAACGCCCGACCCCTCCCTAAAGAGCTAAAGCGGTTAATGGACAGCTGGAGGACAAGGCGGTGGAGCCACTGGTCAGTCGTCCTTGCTCAAGTAAATAACCCCCACGCGTGGTAATGCAAACAACCTAATTAAATACAGTGGCCACCAAAAACTAAAGAAGACACAAAGAAGGAAGGGGGACTATTGTAAAGAAGAGTTTCATAGAAAGGAAAGGAGGGTAATGGGGGAATAGGATCAAATTACACTTTAATATATATATATATATACATATGTGTATGTATGTATAAGTGTATACACATACTAACACACACACATATGTATATATATATGAAGCTGTGAACGAATAAATAAGTTTAAAACAGTATTTAATCTGAAGAAAAAAAAAAGGCTGAGTCTGATTTCCTTACCCACCACTGTGAGACGGATTTATAAAACCATGTGACTCCCAAAGCCATAAGGCAGAGGTGGGATGCCTGCTTTTCAGTTCTCACTGATGTGAGTGGAACAAGCCCAACATCCTAGGGAACACTCCTTCTCTGAGAATCACCCCAGCTTCAGTCACAACTGACTAACCTCGTGAGAGACACCACAGGATCAGCGCTCCCTGAGCCCAGGCAGCAAAAGCTGATGGGTGTGTTTTGCCTCCAATAAGGAGCTGTACACAGCATTACATCACTGCAACATTAAATACACTATAAAATAGAACACTATTTCACAACCACTCCTCAATAATGGGTCACTGTTAGTTACTATGAGCTGTATATTACTAATGAGTTTGTTGTCTTGTTTGCCTGTTTGTTTATTGAGATAGGGTTTCACTGTGTACCCTGGCTGTCCCCAGGCTGGCCTTGAACACACAGAGATCCATCTGCCTCTGCCTCCCGAGAGCTGGGATTAAAGGTGTGTGCCACCATGTCTGGCTGACTTTAGATTCTTAAGAACTAGTAGTCTGACACTTATTTTCAGGAGATACAATTTTTTGTCAAAAGCTTGCCAGATATTTTTAGAATTCATAGCAATCACTTTTTATTAATTTACTTTAATAGAACTAGAAATATGAGCCTCTTCATGTATCATCCAGAAGCCTGAGAAGTGTAATTCAGACCTCTAAGCCATCAACAGTGGGGATGCTTCTTTATTTACCTTCAAAGATCTCCGAGAAGCAGGACTGAGCTCAGAGAAAGGCAGAGCCTTGATCCCTGCCTGTTCCAGCACACAGGCTGTAAACTAACAAAGCACAAGCTTAGGTCTACAAACCATCTGCCGGCTGCCAAGCGTTTCCTGCAGGAGCTGACTTCATCCTCACATTTGCGGATGTAGAGCTGCAGTCCTTAGCAGCTACACAAATGAGTGCTGTAAACATTAATGTACGCACAAACACGTAAACACACATGTGCATAGGGTGCTCCTGTCCTGCTAATTGTGTTGAATAAATTACTTTATGTTTTAAAGTGTGTCTCAATTTTCTCATCTCCAGAGTGGAGATAATAACAATACTTTCCTCAAAGGACTGTGAAAATGAGACCAGGTTGCTTAGGCAATTGGACAAATTACACTCAGTGAATGCTAGTGAGCACAGTAATTCACACACACACACACACACACACACACACACACACAATCGGGCCGTAAAAAGACTAGAAGAAATGATTCCAGAGAGCTACTGTAGTATCTCTGGGTCGTGGGGTTATGGATTTTAATTTTTATCCTACTTATATTGTATATTTTTAAATAACCCTATAATGAGCCTGTGTTTCTTTCACTAATTAAAAAAAAATAAGCTCTATAACTACTTAACAGATTAAGTGGTTACTGCAAAGACAAGATTATGAATAACTTTTTAAGTACTTTAAATGTGGTAGGAATTTTAGTTCTAAGGGAGTTTGGGAAATAAATTAACGTTTGTCCATGTGACGGGCTGGGTTCCTGGAGACCCATGAGCTACAGAGCTAGAGACCAGGAGGACAAGGCAGTCATGGTGGACTTCCTGGAGGGGTTGGTGCTCAAGGCAGATATGGGAAGATGCGTTCTTCTCCCAAAGATTGGTTCCATCCACTCACACATGCGCACACATACACACACACACACACACACACACACACACACACACACACACAGAGCAAGAGACAGAGACACAGAGCAAGTGAGAGCCTTAAGCTCCAGCTACACCAGCTGTGGAAGGGTTAAACACACTACCCCTGTGACAATCTAATGGGAAAAGTCCGTATTTACACATGAACGCTTTTTCACTCCAGCACTCTCTGGAGAGCACAGTATGTTGGCTTGTAAGAAGTGGAGGGTCTTGGGAAACGACTTCTCTCCTGCTCCTATGACAAATTTTCCATGGAACAGGTAACAGACACATTCTTTACGGTTCTGGAAGCTGGAGGTCTACAATCAAGTGGCCAGTAGCTTCAGCATCCACCATCCTGTCAGGTGTGGGGTGGGGATGGTAGGGAGAGAACGCTAAGGCGTGTTCCTCTTCATCTAAGGACATTCCCATCATGGGACTCCCCCCTCATGACCTAATTGCCTCTCAGCGGCCTGGCTCCTAATACCATCTCGCTGGGGATTAAAGATGTGATCTATGGATTTGGGGAATCCACATTCAGTCTACAGCAAGGATAGAGAGGGAGGCATTCTCACAGGCAGAAGTCAAGGCTCCAAGATGGAAATGACAGGTCTATGTAGGAACAATCCCACTGCCTCAAACTCACAACTCGCCCGCCCAGTTGTGAAAGACTTTTTTTTTTTTTTTTAAATAAATGATGCAACTAGCTTGTACATCACTGGGCTCTGGGTACAGCGATGACCCTGCACAGTATGGGTTGGACCTCACTGAGTCTGCTGAAGGTCTTAGAGAAAAAAAAAAAACCAACTCCCTGAGGAAGAGGAGAATGTTGCCTGCAGGTGCCTCTGCCTCACGATACAACAGCCTTCCTTTCTGGGAATCTCCAGCCATCCGGTTCACCCTGCAAATATTGACTTCCCCAGCCTTGTGGCCAATTCCTCAGAATAAACCCCTCTAGACAGAGAGGTGGGTAGATACTGAGTAGGTAACTACATGTGGATGGATGGATGAACATAGATCGATCCCATTGGCTATGCTACTCTAGAGAACACCAATGTGGAGGCTTGCTCCATTGCCCACATAGCCAGGGATAGAGGAAAGAATAAGGAATGGGTTGGTGTACATGGCTTCCTCCGGAGTGGGTGGGATCAGGAAGTGGAGCAGGTGGTGATCGTAATTGGAGTCCCTGAAGCTTAGCTGTGATGACACCACCATTCTGCTCCAAGGGTTCCCTGTGGCTTTCCAATAAAGTCCCAGTGACATAGCCTGGCCTTCAGAGACCTGTGTGCCCTCCGTTCAGTCTTTGTTGCTGGCCTCTGCCCAATGGATTAGTGTCCTGCAACCTTTACTTTCTCCCCACAATAAGATCGTACGCGTACATCCTGCCTGTGACCTGCACGGCACCCCCAAGACGGGAGTATTGATTCCTGCTCCACTGATTTGGGGGCTGGTCCACATAACTTTTTTTGTCCAATAGCACGTAACCAGGCAGGCATCCATCTATCCTGGCAGACACTCTAACTGCTTGTGCGGTTCCGAACTGAGAGCAGGTGGCCCCTGGCAAGTGAGCGTGGAGAAACTCTCCCACGGAGATCTCTCTACTATTCAAGTCCCGAGAGTAACAGCTGCCCCTTGAGAAAATTTTTCTTGGAAATCCAGATTTTACACTCTGCTGTAGTGTGAAATTGGTTCGTTTTCAACAGCGAGCAGCCTGTGCTGCTCGGAGGGGGTTTGCTAGATTGCTTGTGGGTTAGGGTGTTTACATCACAGATCAGTGGATTTCTCCTAATCTCTATTCAGTGTTTGGGGGAAAGTGTTTTAAAATGACATTGTGCTTTGTTTTTATCATATAGCAAGACAGGAAGAAGAAGAAGAAGAAGAAGAAGAAGAAGAAGAAGAAGAAGAAGAAGAAGAAGAAGAAGAAGAAGAAGAAGAAGGAGAAGAAGAAAATCTCAACAGCTGGCCCCAGACTTCCAATTTAAGGATGAAGTTTCTTTGTTAGGACCATAGCTTTATAGGTCATCTGAATTGGAAAGTGAGACCCCAGGACATGGGAGAATGGGGAGGGGGTTGTGAAAATTGGCTGAACTATTCCTCTTAGAAATAAGGATGGGGCGGGGCGGTGGTGGCGCAAAGCCAGGAGGATCTTTGTGAGTTCGAGGCCAGCCTGGTCTACAGAGTGAGTTCCAGGAAAGGCGCAAAGCTACACAAAGAAACCCTGTCTCGAAAAACCAAAAAAAAAAAAAAAAAAAAAAAAGAAAAAAGAAGGATGGGATTAGGAGTAGGGTAAGGGTGAGGTGGGGGTGAGGGTGGGGTGGAGCAAGGCATAAAGTTGAGATAAAGGAACTGGAAAGAGAGTACAGATTAAGCCAAGGCTGGCCTCCGGGTGGTTAAAGCAGAGACCTCCATTTACCCGCCCCCCCCCCTTCCCAAGCCTCACCCCTGCTTCTTGCATAGTAACAGCATCCAACCTGGGCACATTGTGGTCCTGTTAGAGACTCCACTTCCCAGGCTCCATTTCAGCCGGCGTGCTTGACTGGACAGAGTGAGAATGGAAGCCATCTGCCTGCAGAGAAGGAACGCTGTGGTCCTCCCCTGCCTCCTTTCTCTGATGGGTGCCTTGTGCCTGTGGTTTGACCACGACAAAGCCATGGCCACCAGATGGCAAAGCAGAGAGGCAGGACCATGTTTGAGTGACTGTGGGATAGAGCTGCCACACAGCCAGGCCTGCTCCCTTCTGGCCTGAAAGAGAGAGAGAGCACCACGGTGTCTGTGGGGGGAGGTGGGAGTGCTGTTATCTCAGAGGCTGAGCTTAGCTCTTCAGTGACACAGTGACGGAACTCCTAGGGGTGTTTTGGAAAATAAAGGTAAGTACTGCTGGAGTCTTAATTTTGCTTTTGCTGCATGGTAAGCTCCCATCTTCTAGCTTGTGGGGAGCTCTGTTTGAAACGTAAAGCCTGCACAGCTGAGAGCCTGGTGGAAATCGAGGGCAGACACTAGTCTGCACAGAGGGAGTGAATACAGAGCACACACTAGGGGGGCATGTGCAGGAGGAGCCAGGAGGCGGCTAGCCCCACAGAGGCAGGAGCTCCATGACAAAGATCTCACGATAATAGCAGCTCCCCCGGAAACAAGAGTGGTCCACAGCAACCTTGGTGAGTCCCTGGCCTTTGCACAGGATGCAGAACCGAGGGGTCATTCACTTCAGTCTGGGTCAGAGAGGGCAGGACTATTGAAGTAACCACCTGGGCCAAAGCAGGCAGGAAACTGTGGCAAGACTCTGCTTCACTGTATGCCTGCCTCCCCTCTACCGCCACAACTGAGTATTCGGGTAGAGATAGCATGAGGGACGGGACCGTCTTGGTTCTCCGGCCTCTTGGATAACATCAAGGATAGAAAGACTCTGGCAAGCCTGGGCTACCTGGAGTTCTCTGTGGCGGTTCCAGCTCAGGAACCCTCACAGACGTCCTGTGGACCACACTGTTAGGGTCTCCATTCCCGAGAGGAAACAAATCTACTTGAGGTCAGCTCACACATGATAAAGCCAAGATTCAGACTAAGTGGTATGGATCCAAACCCACCCTCCCTTTTCAATATAGACTCAAACTTGTGATTCCTCTGCCTCCACTTCCTGCGTGCTGGGACTGTAGGTAAGGGTGCGGCTCCTCCAGGCCCTTCCACATCGCCACCATCCTCTTCTGCCTTCGTCGGTGGATAAAGTATGAACTATTTTTAATTAAATTCACCCTCCTCCCGGGACGCACCCCTGCTCGCTTCTTCCCCCTCTGCAGGGCAGTCTCCACGGAGGAAAAGTTAAAATTCAAAATCAGTAGCTAAAAGCTTCCCGGCCTAAGGGAAGCCACTTACCCTCACTGCTAAAACCAGCGTAACCATGGCAACCCACTCCCGGGGCTCGTATTAAAGAGACCAATTGTGAAAATGAGCCTAAATCAACGGGGAAGGAGAGGCCGCTCTTTTCTCTCCAAGAGGCTGTGACAGCATCCTCCTGCACCCTGAGGTGCTAAAAGCCCCCGCACTCCCTCAGGCTTTCAGCCACCCCGCTGGGACTCCGTCTTGTAAAGTAGGCGCTTCATGAGCTCTTCCCGGCCCTTGGGGGCCTGTCCTCTTGAGGTAGATGAGGGCTGATTTTTTGTTGTTGTTGTTGTTTTGTTTTTTGTTTTGTTTTCTGAGCCAGGATTTCTCTCTGTGCATCACTGGCTCTCCTAGAACTCACTCGGTGGACCAAGCTGGCCTCAAAACTCAGAGATCCTCCAATTCTGAGCGCTGGGATTAAAGAGGTGTGCTACCATGACCGGGCTGGGGGCCGATTCTTTGGGGATCAGACTTCTGTTACATTCACCAGCCTTTACCAGCCCTCCACCCCACCTACACACACACCCCAAAAAGAGATGAGAGAGGATGAAGGTTAAGGCAGGCCTCTTCCATTTTCCTGTTTTTCCTACCCGTTCACCATTTTCTCTCTGTTGTCACACGTTCCCGGACAACTTGACCTTGGCGCCTTCCCTCAAGGACTCACTGTTAAGCAGAAGAGGACTCACTGTTAAGCAGAAGATGGGCATGATCATTGCAGGTGGGACCAAGGAACCCTACACACGGCCTAAGCCCTGTTCAAACTGCACGCTGTTGTTAACCCCTCAGCCTCAGATTTCGTGATGAAGCTTCAGGATTTTTTTTTTTTTTTTCCTGGCCTCAAACGCAGACCCCACCTGCCTCTGCTGGGATTAAAGGCCTGCGCCACTGTGCCTGGCTTGAAGCTTCAGTTTTTTTTTAAATAACAAAAATATCCTAACAGTCATGAGATCACTCATGGGACTTTGAACAATCTCAAAAGCGAGTTAGATTCAAGACAACCGAAGAGCTGTAGCTGTGACTGCAGACAGTCAGAATGCCCCTTTGTGGTCAGACGGCCTTCCCAGCCGCAGATAGGGTGTTCCCGAAAGCCCCCCGGGCATTTTCCCACGTGTGTAGACCTCGGCTTCAGTATAATATCCTTTAGATTGTGGCTTTGACGCACACATCCTTTTGTGGGCTTTTCTGAAGGATCATGACAAGTGCCTTAAAAATGAAATCTGGCAGCCAGGTATGGTGGCACAGGACTTTAATCCCAGCATTCGGGAGGCAGAGGCAGGTGGATCTCTTGAGTTCAAGGCCAGTCTGGTCTACAGAGCAAGTTCTAGGACCTTCAGGACTTTACAGAGAAACCCTGTCTTGGAAAATGAAAGAAAAAAAAAAAAAAAACAATCAAAATGAAATCTGATCCACCGTGATTTAGAAGGGAAAAAGAATCACCTTCATGAATATGTACCCTACCTCACAAATATTCATAAAAACCCCTGTAAAATCCGCAACACAGACCCCACTGTGCGGCTGTCCCGCTTGGGACCGCCCACTCGGATCTCTTTTTGGACAACTTACTTGTTTCGTTTTGCTTTACTAAATAAGCTTCTTGATCGATCTGGGCCTGTTGACTGACTTCTTCCAGAAGACAAAAACCAGGGCCTCTCCTCCCCTAGAGTCATTATCGGTTTCCGGCGGGTGGTTTAGCCTCAGGTATCCAGAACGTGCATTCTCTCTCCCGCTTCAGCCAGGTGTGTTGGGACAGTAGGAACCCTACCTCCTGCTGCTGCCTCTGGGGTGAGAAAGGCCCCCAGTGCCCTGGGCCTTGTCTTTGAAGGTCTTCCCCCCACTCACAGAGACCTCACTGGTTAGACACACTTAACACCTAGGGGACCAAGTGTTCTCTCTGAGGGGACATCTCACTTTAGATAGAGTGATCCGTCTTCCAACCCCCTTTATCTCACTGTCCCCCGACTGAAGACATTGGGAAGGACAGATGAACTTGGTAGGGTCTCCTTTGGCCCAGCTAAGTACAGCACGAGTCATAAAGGAAATCCCCCACCAAGAAACAGGCCCAAGGCTTCAAAAATAACCTGCTGCCCGTGGGGCCTGCTTTAGAGGTCAGGAAAGCAGGCCATCTCATTTTTTCTCCCGCCATGAAGTTTCATTTAAAAAAAATAAAACAACAACAAAGTTTATCCAGAACAACCATTTCTGTGCCTGGCACCAGGCTCCTTCCCAATCTTCACTTCCAAATGGTTCTCAGACCCTGCCAGGCCTGTTGGAAGTTGAGCCACAAGATCTGGAAGCTCCAACCTCACCTTTTGGAGGTAGAAATGAAGCTGTTCTTTCATTTGTTCTTTGCTAACTTATTTCTGACAAGTATTGCCTCACTTAAACCTCACAGCCTGTCAAGGACAGTCCTTTCATTATCCCACCTGATCTTTTAAAAAATGTGGTTTTTAGAGAACAGAAAACTGACGTTTAACAACCAGAGGTGGGGCTATAGCTCAGTGGTAGAGTGTTTACAGCTGAGTAAAATGTCATTGTGTAAATAAAAAAATAAATAAATACAGATAATACTATTATCTCTAATATTTATTAAAGTCTTAATAAATTAATATTACATAATATTAAACATAAATAAAATAAAGATTAAAAAATAAAATAGAAAAGGAAGAAACAAGAGGAAAGGAGAAACTCCTTGGAAGAGTGAGTGGACTAGTTGCCGGTGTTTTGGTCTTTTGGTTTTTTCCTAGCCATTCATGAAGAATCCTGCTCTTCCTTGGCCCTCCCACCATCAGGGAACTTTCCTCCATCTCTGAGCTCCCCCTTCTCTCGGGAGCTGGCAGCACTGTGAGGATCATCACGTAACTCCACGTTCTTTGCCTCCCATCACGGTGCCAACCCCAAGATGGCCCTCAGAGCCCTCTTGTGAATGAACCAGGGAACCCTGACTCCTAGAAGGGAGCCTGAGGAACCATATGACGTCAACCCAATTTTCTCCTGAGGATGCACATCCTTGGCTTAAGAACATAAGATGCTACAATGTGGAGACAGGAAGTACAGTGGATCCCAAGATGTTTTCTAGATACTTCTATAAGGAGAGCCAATGTCAAAATGCAGCAGGAAATTTGCAATATGGTAGGAGGAGCCTCACCACAGCTTCAGTGGTAGCTTTCATTTGGGTTGAGAACACTTCTATTTCCTTTACTTGAGTAGTATGCATATAAACCCACCCAGATACACACAGGTTCAAGGCTGAGTTGTGGAAGGAAGTATGTTACAGGGTCTAGGCAGCCAGGGCTCTCATCATGCTGTGTGCACTTGTGTGTGTGTACATACGCCTAATCATTGCATCATGGAAGCCTCCGAGACACTCTCCCACTAAGTCGCATGTCAGGGTGCTCTGTGTTTTGAGGGTAAGTTAAAGCAAAGAGGATCATGCCAACATGCCATTCAGACTCTGGCAGTGGGGGGAACAGTTTCTGTGAACTGAACCTCCAACAGCCATGCAAAGGCGTGTTTACTGATTGTTACATAAAAGCCGTTTTGGGGGTGAAACAAGTTCCTCATACCAAAGTCCCTGATCTAATCTGTATGTGTTCTGAAGGAAACCATCTCCCCCCTGCAGCGTTGGTTCTTATTGTGTACTGTTTGCGGTACCCAGTAATTCAGGACGCCTCCAGGTGTGCCAGGGTCACCTTACGAACAACACCCCCCAAAGGCTGTAAAGCTCCTCCAGAAAAACAACTCTGTAGATAACAGAAACAATCTCCGTTTTCCACAGTGATTTCTGTAAGGCCTAAGTACTTCTAGAAAACAACTGTTCATTCTGATGTTTACCCTAGATACAGTGAAAACAGCTACTTCATTCTGATGTTTACCCCAGATACAGTGATTCTACTAGAGTGCCACTAAGGCTGCGTTCCTGTTCCTTACCCACGTTCTGAACAGGTTAAGAAACGAGGTTGGTGGGTCTCAGCGGTAGAACACTTCCCTAGCTTTAGTGAAGCCCTGAGTTCAGTTCCCAGAACTCTGGCAATTAGATTAAATTAAAAAAAATAATTTTTAAAAACCTAGAAGAGAAAGGCAGGACTAGATATTTAGATTGATGATATAGTACTTGCCTGTCAAAATGTGCAAGGCCCTGGCTTCAATTTCTAGTGTACACAAAACACACACACACACACACACACACACAGAGAGAGAGAGAGAGAGAGAACACCAGGCATCTACATGCCTCCGTTATTGCTAATAACACCAGATGAGAGCTGGATGAACTTGCTGCCTGAACCCCAGAATCAGGAAGTTTCCCACCAGTGCTCAGCAGTGCTCAGCAGGAGTGAGGCGGAAAGAGGCCAACACTGAGTCTCCGGAGTCTCCCGCTAGAAGACACCCAACACCACCGAGCAGTGGAGAGCATGTGCAGGCCTTGGCTGGCCCTGGTCCCAGAGAATACACTGAAGAGCAGGGATGAACATTCCCAGCTGCTTCTCCACGTTTACTAATGAAATATGTCACTCTACCTCCGGGGTTGGAATGTATGTGCAGAGGTGGGGGTAGGGTGGGGGTGGGAGGGAAGGGAATGTTAATTAGGCTCCCTTTGCAGGAAGAAGCACCAGGAGTGTGAAGACATAGCCTCTAGTACAAGCACACTGAAACCTATGAAGACGACAATGTTGATTTGCACATCTGTCTCCTACTTAACAACCGCGAGCCTCTAGGGGGAAGCCTGCAGGTTACTGGTCTTTGTCACAGTCTTGTACTCAACACATTCATTTTTGCTGAACTATGGACCCACAGTTCAGAGAGGTTCAAAGCTCCCCCCCCACCCCACATCCACTAACAGTGGAAATTTAGGCAAATCCTCTACCTAGAAGTTGTACAGTGATGGCCCCCAAACCCACACCTGACTCAGGCCTGATCTGGACTGGTCAAATGGCACCTTAAAAGTTTGGAGATCTGGAGTTGGAAAGATAGTCCAGTGAGCAAAGGTGCTTACTGCCAAGCCTGGCAACCTGAGATTGATTCCTGGAACCCACAGTGTAGAAAGAGAGAACTGACTCCCCCCAAGTTCTCCTCTGACCCCCACACAGGTATATGGTGCTTTCAGACATGAAACCCATCTACACCCCCCACACCCTTATATGCGGGCGCGCGCGCGCACACATACATACACACACACACACACACACACACACATACTCATAGATAGATAGATAGATAGATAGATAGATAGATAGAGGGGTAGAGGGATAGAGAGATGGAGAGATGGAGAGAGGGAGAGAGAGAGAGACAGACAGACAGACAGACAGACAGACAGACAGATAGATAGATAGATAGATAGATAGATAGACAGATAGATGGTTTAAGTATTTTTTGAAAGTTTCTAAATAAATTGGCAACATTTATCACTCAAGAGGTTTTCCATAAGAGCTGTGTGTATGTCTCCTGGGGCTCAGTTCTTCACACCTCTGCCTGTCCACACATTTTGCAGCATCTCTCTACAGTTCTACCCATACAGACCAAAGTCTGTCTCTCTGCCTTGTGTCTCTCCCTGTACTTGCCTTGTGACTTGTCTTGGGGGGCAGTGTGTCAGCTCTGGGCTCTCCCCTTGGGAATCCTTCCAAGACCCTACGCAAACAAGGTTGGGCTAGCCTGCTGACGGGGAGAGACCTCCAGCAGGTGTCAAACAACTACGGCGCAGGGGTAGGTATGGCCTAGAGATTTAGCTAAACCAAGGGAAGCAGTTCTAGTTGTCTCAGCCAAGGCTGAAGACACAAAGGAGTCCAGCCCACCTCAGCCAAGTCATCCTGAAGCCAAAGTAGCCATGTGTAAGAGCATCCAGCCAAGAGGGAGAACTATCCACCATATCCACATAGGTTATTAACATCATAGCCGTATAAGCTATAAACAACAACAAATGGTTGCTTTAAGCTACAGTGTTTCGAGTCATTTGTTACCCAGCCATAGCTCACTGACACACCTGGCCATGTCAGGCAACACTCAGCTGGGCCAAGACTTGAGATGAGGCATGAGTTTGGCAGCTCCCCACTGTTCTTGCGTTCTGTATCGTCTCTTAGACACAGTAGCTGAGTGACAGTGGCCACTAATTACCGTTCTTGAACTCTGTTCCTCAGCATGGGATGAAGAGTAAATTTAAATGGCCTAATAACCATGCCGTCAGGGCTTGAATGCCCACAGTGATGGGGAGAACTGTATGCTCTGAGGAAAATGGCAAAGTGGAGGGGAAGCCACCTTCTGAGAGTCACCTCCTGACTCGCTTCCCCTGTAGATACTTTAGATTTAGCTCTTGTTTTAATCCTCCTTGGCCTCGATTTTCTCTGTAAAATGGGCTTAAATACACACGTCTTTAAGAACCAAGTTGGGTGTGACAGAATGGCACGATGGTTTGGTGCATAGACTCAGAAGCCTGAGCACCAGTGTTTACATCCTAGACCTGTCATTTGCTAGCTAAACGTTTATGTCCTACCACCCTGCCACACAGATGTTTACCAACACTGCTCCCCAGCCCTGCTCCTCTGTAAGAATTCTTCCTAATCCTTGCATCTCTCCGGGAAGGGATTATCGATCAACACTAACTTTAAAGAAGATTCTTATTTCAGATGGTCATGGTGGCACACACTTTTAATCTCAGCACTCAGGAGGCAAAGGCAGTTGGATCTCTGTGAGTCTGAGGCCAGCCTGGGCTACATATCAAGTTCTTTGCCAGCCAAGGCTACATAGGGAGACCCTTGTTGTAGCTGGAGTTTTCTCCAGTCCCGCTCGGGCCCGCAGCCCTCGGACCCAAACAAACACACAGAGGCTTATATTAATTAAAACTGTACGGCCTAATGGCTCAGGCTTCTTTCTAGCTAGATCTTACATCTTAAATTAACCCATTTCTATAAATCTATACCTTGCCATGTGGCTCGTGGCTTACCGGTATCTTTACATCTTCCTATGGTGGCGGTGGCTGGCAGCGTCTCCTGACTCAGCCTTCCACTTCCCAGAATTCTCCTCTCTGCTTATTCTGCCTATACTATACTTCCTGCCTGGCTACTGGCCAATCAGCATTTTATTTATCAATCAATCAGAACAACACATTCACAGCGTACAGAAAGACATCCCCAGCACCCTGTCTCAAAGAAGAAATAGAAACAAACAAGATTTTTATTTTAGTAAAATGTTAAGAACATAACAACCAAAACAAAGTCAATTTTTTTTTTTTTTAGTATACAATAGCTCTAATGAGAATTACAAAACATTTATACCTTCTGGCCAAAGTATAGACATTTTGTGATGATGTTTCTGGAATACAGAAACAAAACATGTAGTTTATAGTGTCCATTCAATGCAATGAAATATTCAACCACAAAATAGGTATCACCATGGGAAAACATATGGAACATTCAAAAATAATGCTAAGTTGAAAGAAATATGCATACGTACACAAAACAGAACAGAATAAAACACCAACATCTCCAGCTGCAGATCAGAGTGAGCCAGGGGAAATAAACAGATCCCGTCTTAGCCAAGTGCTCTTCAGTGATGGGAGGTCACCGTGCTCAGCCAACCCGCTGGACCAGCACAATTCCAGCTCTCCCTGGGTCTACACCCCTCGCTCCTATTGCCCAGGAGAACATCACAGCAGGGTGGTACCAGCCTGCTAAACTTGCAGCACATCTCTATGAGAGGACCGTCTAGACGTTACCACTGGGCAAAAAAAGTTCCTTCACCCAGCATTGTGGTGGTATTGTGCTCCCCAAAATATTGTGCACTCTAATAAACTTATCTGGGGTCAGAGGACAGAACAGCCACTAGATACAGAGGCCAGATAATGGTGGCACACATGCCTTTAATCCTATCACTTGGGAGGCAGAGATCCATCCGGACCTCTGTGAGTTTAAAGCCACACTGGAAACAGCCAGGCGTGGTGACTCACGCCTTTAATCCCAAGAAGTGAGCCTTTAATCCCAGGAAGTGAGGGCAGAAAGCAGAAAGGTATATAAGGCATGAAAACCAGGAACTAGGCTGGTTAAGCTTTTAGGCTTTTGAGCGGCAGTTCAGCTGAGATCCATTCTGAATGAGGACTCAGAGGCTTCCATCCCGAGGAAACAGGATCAGCTGAGGAACTGGCGAGGTGAGGAAGCTGTGGCTTGTTCTGCTTCTCTGATCTTCCAGCATTCACCCCAATACCTGGTCCAGGTTTGTTTTTATTAATAAGACCCTTTAAGATTCATGCTACACAGCATTTCTCCAAAAGAAGAGAGACAAGAACTTACATGTGTGTACTTTTATGTTAACAAAGGTGGCTACCATATACAGGTTCATAATTGATGAGCTAGGTGTATTCTCCACTTGTCCTGGTTAGCTTTTGTCAATGTGGTACAAGGTGGAGTAGCTGAGAAGAGTAACCTCAATAGAAAATGCCTCCATCAGAGTGCCAGAGGCAAGTGTGTAGGGCGTTTTCTTGATTAATGATTGATGTGGGAGGGCCCAGCCCATTAATGGTGGCACCACCCCAGGCAGGTGGTCCTGAGTGGTATAAGAAAGCAGGCTGAGCAAACCATGAGAAGCAAGCCAGTAAGCAGTGTTTTTCCATGGCTTCTGTATCAGCTCCTGCCTCCAACTTCCTGCCTTGATGTTGTAGGATATTTGTTTACACTGTGTGAAGATGTGTCACTATAATTGGTTTAATAAAAAGCTGAACAGCCAATAGCTAGGCAGGAAAGAATAGGAGGGACTTCCAGGGAGAGAGGAAAGTCTTGGGATGAACCTAGGCACTCGAGAGACGCCAGCGAGACATGGAGAGAGTCGGACATACAGAATGAAAAAGAGGTAAATCGCCACATGGCAGAATGTAGATTAATAGAAGCAGGAAAATTTAAGTTATAAGAGCTATTTGGGAACAAGCCTAAGCTAAAGGCCCAGCTTTCATAATTAATAATAAGCCTCTGTGTCATTACTGGGGAACTGGTGGTCCCAAAGAAAGTCTGACTACACGTTGGCTTCCCCAGTGATGGACTGGACTCTGTAAACCAAACAAACCCTTTCCCCTCAAGTTGCTTTTGGTCATGGTGTTTATCACAGCCACAGAAGGGAAACCAGGACACCGGGCAGCCACGGACTCCTATTTCACTTGGTTCGATTTGCCCTTTCCTAATACTCAGTGGGTGGTATTCAAACCATAGAAGCTGTCCCAGGCCCACAGCTAAATTCTTGATACTCATTTCTCTCACTTAAGCCCCACAAAATCCAAAAGAAATGTTCCCATTTTGTGGCTGAGAAAATATGGAATTTGCCTTTGACCACACAACTAAGAAACCACCAGGAGAGAAATGAACCTTTGCTCCTTCTGAGAAGGTTAAGTCTAGTGTTTCTCTTCACTCCACATGCCCTGATACCATCCTGTACAATAGCATCAGGACATTTGCTAACCATCCAGGAAAGCTATAAGTTACCCGGACAGTAACGACGAGAAAGGACTGCTATTTCCAATAGCGTTTGCATTCTATCCCAGTTCCATAGTGAGCTCACTTTGGAAACACTCTCCTAAAACAACAATGAGGTTATTTTTAATTGCTCCAAGTGCATGGGGCTGGCAGTCACCGGCACCAGCTCAGCCCCAGAAGGGACCTTTACTGTCCTAGAGACCAGTCACCTCTTCTGTAAATGAAGACATAGTGACTAGGACTTCAAGTGATGGTGAGGCCTCGTGGAGGGCCAGTCCCTCCCCATCTTTTCAGGCCTTGCCTAGCTAGTTCTGTCCCTTTCTTCCTCCCCTCTGTCTCCATGTCTCCAGGAACCACACTGTTGGAAATTAACAAGCTCTGTCTGCATGCTGGGCTGCCTGCTTCTCAGAGCTCTGCAGGAAGATTCTCAGCCCAACCACACTTAAGTCTCATCACAGCAGAGAGAGGGTCCCTTGCTCACATTGAAGGCAGCTGTGGCCAAGACATCAACAGAGCTGGCCGAAAGCTGCTCCTCCAGTCTCCGCAGAGACGCACACAGTCCTGCAAGAGGAAAGAAACAGCTTTCCTCAACAATGTTCTTTAATTTTTTTTATTGTTTTTATCACATGTATGGGTGTTTTGCCTGATGTACAGCGATATACCACATGTCTTCTGGGTGCCCAGAAGAAGTCAAGAATCCCCTGGAACTGAAATTATAGACAGTTCCAGGCTGTCATACGGGTTCTGGGAATCAAACCCAGGTCCTCTGGACAAGCAGCCAGCGCTCTTAACTGCTGAGCCATCTTTCCAGACACTCAATAATTTTTAAGAGTATAAAGGAGTCTCAACCCCAAAACGTTTAAGAATGGTAAACTGGGTTTCCAGACTCACATGGGGATTTCAGCGGAAGAGGAAACTCAGAGCATCACAGCTCTAGAGCTAGGACAGAGTTCTGAGAATCATGTTTAGAAAGAGACAGAAACAATAAGTCTAATGAAAATTTGGGAAATACAGAATTAAAATGCACTACAATTGCCAGAAAAAGCTTCAAGCACACAGTTGCCCTTTGATATTCATGGAGGATTAACTTCTGGAGTATGAGATTCCTCAAGCTATAGAAGATGGCTCAGTATTTGCATGTAACCTATGCATATGCATGAGTATATGTATATATTTATGTGTGTGTGTGTGTGTGTGTGTGTGTAGTATAGGTGTATGTGTGTATATGTATGTATATGTATCCCCCATATACTTTAAATCCTCTCAAGATTACTTATAATGCCCCATATAATATACATGCATTGTAAACCATTGTTATACTGTATAGTTTAAGGGATGACAGAAAAAAGTTTGTATACATTCAACACAGAAGCAATACGTTGTTTTCTGAATAGTTTTGAATATTCAGAATCCCACACTGAAGGACTCTCTGGGCTTTGTTCTAGACACCACTGGAAATATTGGGTGTTTACCACAGAACAAGACCCAGCCCTGGTCCTGATGAAACTCACATACCAGTGAGAGAGATGGACCTTGGTCCTGATGAAAGTCATGTACCAGTGGGAGAGACAGACCCTGGTCCTGATAAAATTCACGTACCTGTGGTGATGTATTTGTCCCCCAGTATTGTGCACCCTAATAAAGTTTATCTGAGAATCAGAGGAAAAAGCCAGCCACGATAGTAAACATAGAGGTCAGGTAATGGTAGCACACACCTTTTATCCTATCACTTGGGAGGCAGGGATCCGTCTGGATCTCTGTGAGTTCAAGGACACACTGGAAACAGCCAGGCATGGTGGCACATACCTTTAATCCCAGCACTAACCATAAAGGTCTAAAAGTCTATACAGACAGACAGATAGGAAGTGACAGAGCTGGGCAGGAAGAGGAAGTGATGTAGCTGGGCGGAGAGAAGAAATGAGATGGCAGAACAGAAAGGCATATAGGCCTGGGTATGCAGGATGTAGGTCTCTTTGGAGACTGAGGTGTCAGTGAGGTGAAGTTGTCTATGGCTTGTCCTATTTCTCTGATCTCTCAGTTTTTCACCCCAGTATCTGGCTCCGGGTTTTTATTAATAAGACCGTCTAGCAATTTATTCTACACATACCAGTGGGAGAGACGGACCCTGGTCCTGATGAAACTCATGTACCAGTGGGAGAGATGGACACTGATCCTGATGAAACTCATGTACCAGTGGGAGAGATGGACGCTGATCCTGATGAAACTCATGTACCAGTGGGAGAGACGGACCAAGAGGACAAGACCTTGAGTATATATGATGGGTCTGTTGTGGAGGGAGTAGTGTGCCAGGGAGGAAGGGTTCCTGCTGATCAGAGATAGCCTCCCATGATAAAAGGATCTGGAAAGCCAAGGAGGAAGAGTGATGGGAACATTATGAGTGATAGCCTGGAGGTAGGTGGCCATGATGTCCATGAGCTGGACAGTACCTGGATTGGGCAGGCTGGCCTGAAGGAGTGGCTGACAAGAGAAGATAAAGTCACATAGAAGTGGATGGGGAATTCAGTCCCCCCAGTAAGAAAGCCGCTTGGAAGGGGTGGAGACATGGTGGAGACCCACCTTAGGATTATGACTCTGGTGGCACAGTGAGGATCCTTGGAGGGACAGCCTGCTAATTGGCAATAGGGTAGTGTGGTTCCAGGGAAATCCCTGAGGCACGCAAAAAATAAGCAAGGACGATCATGCCCATGGTTTAAAAGAAGTTAGATAACCTGCTACAATTGAGCCACCGGGATTCAATAGATCGAATAAGACCTCCCTGAACTTTCTTTGCCCCCTTCTTAGGGGATTTCATGAACCCTTCTCAGGAGGAGTTTTTAAAATGCTGGGGTCATGGACTCTCAAGAATTCAGTGAGAGCTTTAGATAAGACTCTCCATGGAGGGGGGAGTGGTGAATTAAAGCAAAAAAAAAAATGTGTTCTGGTTCTCTTACCCCATCTGCTTGTATCTGCAAGATACATCATCTGTAAGAATGGGAGAGATGCTTTCAGCAGCATTGGGTACCAGCGCTCGCCTGATGCAGGCAGCAGAAAGGATGAAGGCGGATGTTCCCTCTGGAGTCTAGGAAGCCTCTTTCTCTTCCAGAAGTCACCAAAACAGGAAATGACAGTTTGAGTGAGAAAGGAAGGAGGAAGATGAGATGTCACCCAGGTTCAGCAGCACTTCAGGGAAGAAGGCACAGCGCAGCAAGAGTAGTTGCCTAGCAACGAAGCTTCCTGGAGTTACCTCTACCTTCGCATCCACTGGGCACTGCAGCCATAACGGAGAGGGGGTGTTCCCCCTTCGCTGATCTTGGTTCCTCGATTATGCCTCTGTCTTCCACAGCCTTTGGGAACCAGTCATCAGGACCGCTGCTCACAGCTGTGCAGGCCCCTCACTGAACCTTGCCCATGCTGAGCTTGCCGAGCTCTGTGGGTTTCCACTGGCCAAGAGACCAGAGCGGGTGACATTTTCTAATTCTCACGAAGGTACCCTGCAGGCTAGCAATGCTCTACTACAGGCCTGATGCCTCCTCCTCCCCCTCCCCCCCCCCCTCCTCCTCCTCCTCCTCTCCCTTTACATTCCTTTCACACAGTGGGGCACAGCTGAGAAACACACCACCTCCTGCATCCCCTCCCTTCATGCCTTCCTAAGAGGCTCAACACACTTACTCTGCTCTCTAAGTGTGTGCGTGACAAGTGTGCTTCTACCCAAAGCAAAAAGAAGAGACACATTCCGGCAGAGTGGTGTAGCTGCCTCCCTCCCCCTTCAACCTCCCCCTTCAACCCCAGCCTCAAAGGACAGCCCAGAAATGGACCTGAGTCACAGCTGCAGAGTCAAAACCACTGATGGGCTCTGCCTTCTCCACAGTGTTGGGGGCTGGGGGGTAGGGCTTGGAGGGCCTCTAGAACACACACCTGCTGTGGTCTAGTCTCTAACTCAGCTATCCCTCCACAATCAGTCCCGAGGAGGGGCTTTGAAAGTTGTACAAATGTGAATGCTATCTCCTCGGCAAGCCTGGAGCTGGGGGGTGGGCGGCGGAGCCCCATCGTTACCCCATGGAATGAGCATCTGAAGCTATAGATGTCCTTACCCCCCAACCCCCACCACAAGATGCTCCTTCTGCTGGCCTGCCTGAAAGTAGACTTAAGGGGAAGCAAACTGCCAGCCTAGGGCTTCGGGACTCTCCTGGGCAAGGAAATGCAGGGTGGTACCTCCAATTCCATCCCCTTAGGGTCCCAGCTGAGCCCTGGAACTAAGTAACCTAAGGCAGGTTTGGGGGGGGGCGGGGGGGGGGGGGGGGGGGGGGAAGCATGCAAATGTATTTATTGCAAGTTTATGTGGCCCAGGAGTCCCCGTTAGCATATGGCACTGGTGTTAGCAGCTAGCATTCCTCATGTATCCACTGAGCTGGGTTGAAAAAACAACCAAATGGTAAGCTGTGAAGAAACTGATTGTGTGAGAGGGAAAATAACAATGAAACAAAACCCACACAGCACTCACTCCCTTGGTCCTTACTTCTCAACGCTTCCATCCGGTAACTTCATCCCCAGCTTTTAGAAACGGCATGCAGGGAAGAGCTGTCCTCATGCACCCGCTGTTTTCCAAGAACCTTTTGCTTAAATAGTCAAATTACTAAGAGTGGCAGATTCTGAGAGGAATGTGTTTGACACCTCCGGAGTCCAGGTGCTTTTCCTCATCCTGTTGTCATAGTGACCATCCATGGTGCAGTAATGGGCACCGGGCACAGTGCCAAGCCCTACCTACTCCTCCAACATTTAATTAATTCTCACATTCCTGTGGTTTGTGGTTTTGGTTGGCTGTTATTGGGTTTGGGGTTGGGGGGGGGTTGTGTTTTGTTTTGTTTTGTTTTGTTTTGTTTTGTTTTGTTTTTAGACAGAGTCTCACTGCATAACCCTGGCTGGCCTGGAACTCACTACATAGACCAGGCTAGTCTTGAACTCACAGAGATCTACCTGCTTCTGCCTCCCAAGTACTTGGATTCAAGACATGTGCCTCCATGCCTGATGTTTCCCAAGGTGCCAGTGGCCATGTCAGGGGAGCAGCAGATGGCATGTGACTTCAGGATGTCAGCCCACCAGGAGGTGAATCCCTGATGGGTGAATCTTGGATAAGCAAGACCCCCGAGACCACAGACTCCAGAGTGTCTCTTGCTTCTGCTGTGCCTTTACATGTCTGCCGCTGCCATCTTTCTCTGGTATCAGGCGTGGTGTGAATGGGTGTGGGGAGATCCCCACTGCCTGTAATGTAGTGTGTTTATCTCATGGAAACATCCTGTCCTACTGGATTTTTACCTGTGGATTATTATGAAGATGATTTCTTCCTAAGCTGTACTGTCTAACTGATAATAATAATAATGTTAGTTTAAACAGAGTTTTGATGATTAAAAAAAAAAAACAAGGAAGTGTCACATAGCTAGAACACATGAGTTTCTGTTGAAGAGTCACATAGACTGTGGCTTAGTTTAATGATTAAGAAAAACAGTTGATTCCCAGTAGCCCAGCTAGCTTAAATTCTTTTAACCTTAATGTTGGGAGATGTGTTCACAGGTTTCAGAGTGCATCATAGCTGAAACAAAGCTTGGAAAATAACTTAAAGTTAGACTAAGATGTTTTTGTCGAAGAGCTTTGAGGTGAAAAACCCAAGAAGACAATCTAAAGTTTTAGAAAGGCACATAGTTGAGTGAGGAATTCATTAAGCTCAGGGAACAAGAACAAAGCAGCCCAATTATCATTAGTTGGCATGCCTTTCTTGCTAGGATTGGTTGATGACCAAAGGTGATGATTAATTCCTTGTACTCATTTTTGCCCTCAATCACCTGATATAAAAAAAAATGTTAATGAGTAGGTATGCACCCTAAAGATTTAAAATAGAGCTGACTGATTCTTTTTCATATATAAAAGTTTAGATTTGTGATTCCTTTAAGATTTCTTATAAGATCACCTTTCAAGATAGGTAATAAAGTGATTGGTAACTGCAAAACACATCCCGCCAGGAGAAGAATATCTTGCTTGCTTACACAGTTACTCTTCAACAAGTTGCTTGGGTATGAATATCTGTGGGTTCTTGGGATAATTCGTTTTTCACCTATAATACATAAAATGTTTAATCATGTAAGGGATATGGAAAAGATGCTGTCTTTCACTTGTATTCACTGTAATCACTCACTTGAAAAACAGAATGTAACCACATTGTAATTTTTATATTGCCTGAACGGTGTTGCTGGGGTATATAAGCTATAAGGGAAATGATAAAAAGAGAGTTAAAATGAGTTAGAAGGAAAACATCAAGAGAGACAGAAGGGACATTTCTGGATGGAAATAAGAAGAGAGGATATAGAACACAGAGTGAAGAATAGAGAAGAATCAAGAAGGAATCATCAGAGAGAGTGTGAGCATCTTTTGTCCCTTTACCCCCTCAGATTAAAAAGTCATAGTATGCACCATAGTACCCTGTGGATTCCTTTCCAGCCCTGCACTACTGAAGGCTTGTCCCCTAGTCCCCTAGGCAGCGATTCCAAGGTGTTATTGTCTGCTTTGCATGGGTGGAGAAACTGAGTCATGAATGTTACAAAGCTTTCTAAGGGTCCCTGGTTCACTCACCCCACCATCCCATCAAAATGAGTTTCTCCCTCCTTTCCTGCACCCATCACTGTGTGGCAGCCGTTCCCCAGGGGAAGGGCCTCTGGGAATCCATTCTAAAGGCTTACACTTTGCAAGAGCATATTGTAAGAGAAGGGAAGGTCAGGCAGCCATACACAGAAAGAAAGGGTTCCAAGTTCAAATAGACTGCAGTCTCACTGTCTGCCTGGTGTGATTGACTTCCTCCTCCTCTGTGCTCTGTCTGAAAACAGCTAGGCATTTCATCAGGAGCACTGGTTTTCTTCCCAGAAGGAGGTTATTAATTACATTACACACAAAACAGGAGATCTCCCAGACTCACACAGGGACAATTTTTCTTATCAATGCTATTACGGTGACTATCTCATTTGATTAATGAGTTATACAGCTATTGCTATTTCATTATGTAATCATAACACATAGCATGATGTCATAACAACCCCTCAAGGCACAGAAAGTCAGGACTGTAACCTGCCTGTGGCCGGAGCAAAGATCTTCTAAGAGGACATCTGTGTCCCTCCTTTGGCTCTCAGACTATGGATGCAATGGACCCCCACGGAATTCCCCTCTCTCCCCAGAGTCCCATGCTAGGGATGGAGAAGACTGGGGTCCTGGTGCTGGTCAGAGGGAAAGCTTGTCTCTTGGAAAGAGCGTTCACACAGCCTGACAACCTTGAAGGGGTGGGAGCAGTGATGTGTCAACTACAGACAAGACCGTACCTTGACCACCACCGCTTCCGCTGTCTCCCTGACCCTGGTGGTTCCGGCCAGTGTTTCCAGGTCCTCAGCCTCTTATCAGGAGTGAAATACAGGCACACAAAAGTTGCAAAGCAGCAGAGAAAGCTCATTCAAAGAGAATCTGTAGTAGAGATTAGGAAAAAAAGACATTGTCAAGACTGACAGTGAATGAGGATGGTCAGGGACTCTAGGTTATTGCCAGGGGCATCTTTTTAGGAGCAAAAGGAAGGAGGAGTTTGGTTACTAGGGGTGTGGTTTGGGTGGTTCTCTTCTTTGATTGACAAGGTAAGTTATATAACCATTTCTCTACTGTGAATGCCACTTCCCATACTTATCCAATTTTAATTATAGGCATAAGATGGTAAATAGAGGATTCTCCTTAAAAGTTCACTTTGAGGATGCTGTTTTGTTGCACATGTACCCAAAACCATTTCAGGCAAGATCAGCCTTCCTACTGTCTTAGTTACTTTTCTATTGCTGTGGAGAGTCACCATGACCAAGGCAACCTATAGAAGAAAACATTTAACTGGGGCTCACAGTTCCAGAGGGTAGTAGAGTTTATGAACATTACGGTGAGGAACATGCCAATAGGCACGTGGGCATGGTTCTGGAGCAGTATCTGAGAGCTTATGTGTTGGGACTACAATGACAATGAGGCAGAGAGAGAGAGAGAGAGAGAGAGAGAGAGAGAGAGAGAGAGGGAGGGAGGAAGGGAGGAAGGAAGAGAACACTAACTGGGATGGTGTGTGGTCTTTTGAAACTTCAGAGCCCACCTCCAGTGACACACGTCCTCCAATAAGCCACACCTCCTAATCCTTTCCCAATAGTTCCACTAACTAAACCTCACCATATGAGTCTATGAGGGCCATAGTCATTCTAACCACCACGCTACTCTTATATCCAGATATAACCAAATATAGTGAATAGAATCTGTCCAGGCTTCATAGTTACTAAGGGAAGGAGAAAATTATTCCATTGTTCAGAGAGAGGTGTGCATGCAGCTCAGTGCAGGTGGGGGTCCTAGGTTGCTAACAGGCTGCTTGTTCAGTGAGAGGTGTATGTGCATAGTACATGCAGATGAGGGTCCTAGGTTGCCAAGTGCACTTTTAGAAGAGGAGTGTATGTAGAGCCCAAACCAAGCAGAGTTCCAGGTTGTTAAGCTATTCCCTATGCTTTCTTGTCTCAATAGTTCTTGTTGTCTCTTTCAACCTAAACCTCAGGTCAGGACCCTGAAGATGGGCTTAGAGGGTCACAGGACATCATCATTTGTTCTTCTAACCAATGTGGCTGCACTGAAATCTTCCTTCTCTACTTTTCACTATTACTTGTCTCTTTAATTGGCCTGTGAAAAAATGGTGACTGAGCTACCAGGGCCCATGCTCTGACCTTAACCACTCTGGCAACAGGATCACCTGAATGCTTGGCTTACAACAGACAATGAATGGATGTTTATCTAGTGGATGAATGACCTTTCCTATCAGAGAAGTGAGTAAGCTTGCTCAATGCCGTTCAAATAGGCCGCAGTCAGTGTGGGTCTGTTTTGCTACTATTCTTTCCCTTGGGGAGATGTAAACAATATCTACTGTCCCCGCTACAAACCAAGGTACAGTTAAACAAAGTCCCTCCACCCAGCAGGGAATAAATGAGTTTATTGGGCTTACTTAGGAAGCAGCTGATGAGGGGTTATGGGCAGGAGCACAGGTGACCCTGAAGTATCCACACTGGATGGCCTGCATCAGCAGGGATGATGGTTGTGTGAATGGAGGCCTCCATCCTTCCCCAGCTTTATAGTCTAGTCCCCTCTCAAAGGCCCTGGGACCACCTAAAACTAGGGCAGAATTGATACAACTGGTTTGGAGGGATGGCTGGATACTCAGGTAAAGGTCTCAGGATGGACACACACACACACAACGCCATGCTTCCTTCCAAGAGGAAACTCAGTAGTCCATAAGCCCAGCTGCGACAATCTTTGGTGAGCGGGTCCGACTAGACTCCTGAGGATGGTGGCCATTTGGCAGAGGATAGTCCTGGACAATGGTCTGCAAATGGGGACAGTGGCAGACTGTGTGTGGAGCCCAGGTGTGGAGAGTCCAACGCATTTGGGATGATCCATTGCAGTTGGACAGTGTCTATTCAGTCCAGCAATAATCTTTGGAAATGGACTTGGCTTTTTTCCCCCCATCCTTGTTTTTGTTTTTCAATTTCACATTTCCCTATTTGTTGTTGATGTTTGTTTGTTTGTTTCTTCCTTTTGGAATTCAGTGTGTTTTCAACAGCATCGATCAGCAATGGTGGGAAATGCAAAAAGAAAAACGGTCCTTTACCATCACAATTTAAGCAGATGATCACAGAACCACTGGAAAAGACAAACTTCTTAAGCCCTCTAGCAAACAGCTAGGGACAAACTCCCCTAAGTTTTGTGGACCTCTCAGAGCGAAATTGTGGCGGCTGGAGTCTTTTTTTTTTTTCTTTCTCTTTTGAGATTATGACATAATAACATTTCTCCCTTCCCTCTCCTCTCTCCAACCCCTCCCAATTACTCTTCCCCCCTCTCCTTCAAAGTTATGGCCAGTTTTCATTAGTTGCTATTTCATGTATATAGGTACACACATATCTAAATGCGACCTGCTCGGTCCGTACAATATGTCTTGTGTGTAGGTCCAAGCTTCCCCAAGCCTTAGCAGACTTCCCCCTGCCAGGTCTCAGCACAGGCACTCACAAGCACTCCCTACCCCACCCCAACTTGAAAACAACCAGGGAGAATCAAAGACTTCAGCATCAAAGCCGAGCACAATCCGGAACTCTGTGTTGTGGCAGGATGGGGGTTTTCTCTGCCCCGGGCCCCTTCTTTCCTTCCTCCCCAGACCCCCTCCCAACCCTTCCTGGGAGGAAGTCTGGCAAGACGGAGTCAGGCGCTCTGACCCAGCCGCCACAATTTTGCTCTGAGAGGTCCACAAAACTTAGGGGAGTTTGTCTCTCGCTGTTTGCTAGAGGGCTGGAGTCGCCTCTGAGGACCGAAGGCATCTGATGAATTGCTTTCCAGCTGAAGGGCAGAGACGGGGAAGCAGGGAGTAGTGTGGGGACAAGAAAAACCCAGGAGCAAAGAGCGGGACCCCTGGTCACCAAATAAACTTCATTTGACAAGAAGAAGTTCAAGTCCTTTGTCAAACTAAGAGTTTTCTTTCTGGGACCAGATATTCCCTGCAAGCTCTCCCAGTTTGTGCAATTATGAAGTCAGAGGGCCAGCTAGATGGCTCAGGAGGTGAGGACGCTTTCTGTCAACTCTGGCAACCTGAGTTCAATCCCTGGAACCCACATGGTAGAAAAGGATAACTAACCTTACAGACCTCCTCTGAAGTATGTGCACACCATGGCACATATGTGCATACACATACAAACACACACACACACACACACACACACACACACACACACACACCCCAAATAAACAAATAAGTGTGAAAAAGGTTTTGTTTTTGTTTTTAAGGAAGAGTGCAGAACCAAGTAGGCAGGACCATTATTGGAAAAGTGGTGGCCGGGATGCCAGGCTGGGCTGACATGCGCTGATTGTCTGGACTGAATCTTGGCCCTGCTCCATGCTGAGTACGGAAACGATGAAAAGGCAGAGACACAAAAGGACTGTAAAAAGATCACTTTGACCATCACCTGTACATCATTATTTGTTATCTCTATCCTTCCAGACCTGTTCCCATCCACAGACGTGTGTTTTCACAGAAGCAGGATCATGCGCTTCAGTGTGACTTACGATCTGCTTTTTGTCAGTTATGATCCTGTGAACAGCTTTCGATGTTTGATTTTGTGGGCACACTTCCCCCATCACATACACTGTGCCTGCACGCATGCACACAGACACATGAAAACAAACCACTAAGCAAAGGATAAACCTCTAAATTCCTTCTATCAAAGACTGCCTCAAAACAGTTCAGAGTCCAAAGACCCAGAGCAGAAGGTAGAAAGCCAGAGAAGCACGCGAGAAGGTCAAGAGACCTCCAAGTCTGGCTTTGCCCAAGGCCGGCTGTGTGGCCTGGGCCAACTCAGAAAGTCACCTTCTTCCACTCCTAAGGAGACAGAATTGGGCCAAACCCTATCTGAGGTCCCTTCCTTCTCTAAAAGTGAGAGTCTAGTAAATAATGGAGAAGCAGAAGGAAGTGCCCTGGCCAGGCTGCTTTGGACATTAAACCTGCAGTAGGAGTATCTGTGCTCACAGAAGGAGTAAGCTAGGATGCTCTGCCTGCAGTGTCCAGAGAATTAAGGTCAAGTTTATTTGGGTCTTAATTTGGAGATAATTTCCTTTGGATTTTTTTTTAATTTGTTGGATACAGATATGACCTGTACCTAACTTAACAAGTCCCATCTAAGTCAATCGAGGCAGACCAATGGAACAAGATATGGGTGATATATAGACAATAAAAATGTATTTCTTGCCGGGCGGTGGTGGCGCACGCCTTTAGTCCCAGCACTTGGGGGGCAGGCGGATCTCTGTGAGTTCGAGGCCAGCCTGGTCTACAGAGCAAGATCCAGGAAAGGCACAAAGCTACACAGAGAAACCCTGTCTCGAAAAAGCCAAAAAAAAAAAAAATGTATTTCTTGATGTACTAGAGGCTGAGAAACCCAAGACTAAGGACCTTCAGATTTTGTGAACCCTGATATGCATTTTTTAACCCTCTGTGGTTGGAATCAAGGCCAGGCCTCACTTGCGCTAGGAGACACTCTACCCCTAGGTAGCACCTGGATGCGCCTTCTTGCTGCATCCTCACATGGTGAACAATTGGGTTTTTTTTGTTTTTTTTGTTTTTTTTGGTTTTTCGAGACAGGGTTTCTCTGTGTAGCTTTGCGCCTTTCCTGGAGCTCACTTGGTAGCCCAGGCTGGCCTTGAACTCACAGAGATCCGCCTGCCTCTGCCTCCCGAGTGCTGGGATTAAAGGCGTGCGCCACCAACGCCCGGCTCACAATTGTTTTTATTTATAAAAACTCTGACCCTTA